>CAUYQU010040947.1:0-29820 GCA_963574635.1 Cheracebus regulus | reverse complement strand
GGGGGGGCCACCGGGGGGGGTCGCCTGGGGGGGCGCCCCGGCCCGGTGCCACCCTTGGGGGCCAGCGGTGCGGGCCACTGGTGGGGGTCACTGGTGGGGTTCAGTGGTGGGGGTCCACAGGGGGGGGTCAACCGGTGGGTTTCACAGGCCGGGGGTCAAAACTTGGTGTAAGTGGTGAGGGTCACCGGTGGGGTTAACTGGTGGGGTTCACTGGTGGGGGTTCACAGGTGGGGGTCACAGGCAGGGTTCACAGGCGGGGTTCACAGGCCAGGGGTCACAGATAGGGGTCAGAGGTGAGGGTCACACGTGGGGTTCACAGGTAGGATTCACAGGCGGGGGTCACACATTCTCTCCATTTTCCACTTGTTCTGTGTCAGCCTCTGCCTAGTGGAAAGGGTTACCAATGCTGTTGGAAGAACGGCCTCAGAGGACAGTACAGAGAATTACACTGTGGCCTGGGCAGCTGGAGTGGGGCCCAGGAGCTGGTGGTGGACGTGGGGAGAGAGGAAGGGAGGAGGGAGAGGGAAGGGGATAAGGGGGCAAGGAGTGGAGGGACGGGGAGCAGGGGGAGGATGGATGGGGCCAGGCCACCCCGAGGCCTGCAGGGTCAGTAGGGAGAACACCCGTCGGCTGCCACTGGGGTGGGCCGGCCGGAACCCATCAGCCTGGAGCCAGAACCCAGAGCTCAGCAGGCCTCGCAGGGCGGCTGGAAGGACAGGAGCCACAAGAGGAGCCCTAGCCTCCCTGCGACAGGGCGGGGTTGCAGCTGCTCCTCTCCTCCCCTCCCTTCTCCTCCCCCCCCTTCTCCTCCCCCCCCCCCTCCCCCAGGGCTCCTTCTCCTCCCCACCCCCAGCCCCAGGGGCCCCCTCAGCCCCTCCACTTGCTTGATTGGTGAAGGACAGTGGAGCGGGCTGATGGATGGCCGGCCATGGGGCAGGGAATTGCTGTCCGGCTGAGACTCTCAGGCTGCCCTGCATCCAGCAGCCAGCCTCTGGGACCCCCAAGCCTCCTGTTCTCCAGGCTGTGGGCAGGTAGGCGGAGACAACTCTGGGCCTGGAGCTCCTTAAGTGCCCCCCAGCACATCTGCCTCTCCTGCAGGTTCCAGCTGTCAGCTTCACCCCATTGTTGAATGCATTTAATCTTCATGAGGGCCCACAGGGACATGGGGAGACCCTGCCTCTCCTTTCACGAAACCAGGCCTGAGCCAGGAGGAGGTGGCCCAGGCCAGGTCAGCGAGGTCTGGGAGACACCTGCCTGCCCCAGGCAATGATGAGGGGGATGGAGGTTCCCCCTGGGAGAGACCTCAACCTCCCCTGCCCTGCAGAAGTGGGGAGTCGCCCCCAGAGCAGCTGGACGAGCTCTTCAGGAGCAGCGCAGGGTGGAGGAGGGGCTCTGCCTGGGGCAAAGACCTACAGGATGGGGTGCCCCCAACACGGGACGTGGGCGCCAGAGGCCGGGCGCACTGCAAAGGGCCAGGCTGTTCCCATGCTCAGCCCGCCTGGCCCAGGTACCCCACACCTTGGGCCACACGGGGGGTACCCCTCCCCTAGCTTCTGGGGAAATAGCCTGTACTATCCTGTGCACCAACTCTTGGGGCTTCCTGAGTTGAAGATCAAAGTCTGCCCTAGACCACGCAGGAAGACATCAGAAACCAGGGGAGGGTGAAGACACTGTGGGTGCTGGCCACACCGCTGCCCCTCTGCTTCCTTATCCACAGATCGGGGCTGTGTGGGATTTGGGAAACGGCTCCTGGAGGCCGGAGCAGAAGGCCTGGCTCCAAGGCTGGAGTGCCTGGCTGTCCGTGGCCGCAGAGGGAAAGCCGTGGTGCAGAGGAGAGGCATGGAGCTGGCCAGACCCATGCCCCCAGCCGCTGGGCAAGGTCAAGCCGAGATTCGGGCCGGGCTGACACCGCTAGGGGCTGCACTTCCTGTTTCTCACGGTGGTCAAGAAGGCAGCATCCTGCCTCTCCCTCTCTTCTGCCACAGCGTTCGCCCCAGGAGCAGGGCTCCAAACCACCGCCCACCCCTGGCCTGGGGCCCCCAGCAGGCGCCCCAGCTGTCTGGGACACCTCCACCCACGGCAGGACTCCCTGTCCTAAAAAGACCCCTGCCCAGGTTTCTGCCCCAGCAGCTCCTGATGGCCCCAGCAGCTCCTGATGGCCCCATCAGGGAGAATGGAATTTCCCAGCACTCTAAATGCTCAGCACCCAAAAGACTGTCTTGAACTTTGGGCCCAGCAGCCCCCAGCCCCACAGTGCAGGCCGGGAGAGGACGGCCCAGAGGATGCCCCACCTGCCTCAGGCCTCCTGGGTCCCCATGCTTGCGGGTGACTTGGAAGAGTGCTTCTCTGGGAGGGCCCCAGACCCCCTGGAAGTGGTTTTGCTCAGGCAGGGGGCTGCATCCCCTCACCCTGCCGTCTCCCTCCCGGGAGCAGGAATTGGGAGCCAGGTCCTGGGGGACAGCAGGAGGTGATCACTGCTGGTGCTGCCTGGCCGAGACCCCAGCCCCGCCAGGCCCAGGCTCTGGGACCAGGGTGCTCTGCTTCCCACATCCGCCCTCACCCCGGGCTTTGGAAACCTCAGCACAAGAGAGGGATCTGCAAAGGGACCTGGGTTTTTCCAACTCCCCCTCCCTGTGGCGGGCTCTAATTTCACATTTGCTGGTCTTCAAAGTCCCAGCCTGGGAAGCTGAGGAGACCCACTTCTCCGTAAGTCCTTGGGCCTGGCCGCTTGGCCGCTGGCCTCCCTGAGCACACCTGATGCTTCTAGAAGAGGCCGAGCAGCCTCAGTGGCTGGAAACCGCGTTCTGCCAGCACAGACTCCACTTCCTACGCTGTAATGGGGGCCCTGTGCCTGCTGCTGCTTCCCAGGGAGCCTGCCCCACCAGCCCCTCCTTGAAGACAAGAGGGGTCTGGGAAGAGCAGTGGGAGGAGCCCTAAACATGGGGGTCCCTGCCGGTAGACAGAGGGCTGCAAAGTGGCGTACAGGCCATGCGGGGCAGCCCGTCTCACCCAGATGTGAGAAGGCCCAGGCCCTCCCTGGCACTCCCAGGAGAGAACACCTTGACCCTCAGAGTCCTCTATTGCTCCTCCCACACCCTCAGCGGGGCAGGATCTGGGACCTCAGATCCCCTAGGCCCCAGGCGGCCGCCTTTCCCACACCTGAGGCTGGTGCCCAGGGACCAGGCTACTCTGCACAGATTCCCTGCTGTTCTCCCAGCTCCTTGGACCCCAGCCTCCCTGCTGAGGGCCGTCACTTGCTGGGCCAGGGGACCATGGAGTCAGAGAGCAGGGCTCCACCCCGGAAGCCCCTGCAGTCCTGCCGTCTCCAAGACCAGCTCTGGGCCCCAGCACAGACATGTACCCTCTGGTCCTGGTCACCAAGTTGGGGGGGGGGGCGGGGCTTGAGACAGCACAGCAGGGGGCCTTGAGAAGGAAAATGTGGTCAGTCACATCGTCCTGGCCTTTCCCTGCCTCTGCCCATCAGCCTGGCCACCTCAGTGCCCCCCAGACCTCCTTGCTGGGCACAACTGGATTTGTGGGGCTTGAGGCTTCTGCACTTCCAGGGGGCAAGGGAGAGGCCCAGGGGGCAGCTTCCTTCACTCACGCCCTGCACACCTCCCTCCAGGCCCACCTGGAACCTCCTTGTCTCTGCTGAAATCCTCTGGGCCAGCCCCAGCCTGCCCTGACCTGGGATGGGCCTGCCTCTGAGGCCTCTACTGTCTGAAGGCAGCTCCCAGAACGTGGCCTCCCAGCTTGGTGGGCCAGGGACCAGGTGGCCAGAGCCCTTGCACCCTGCACTGGGCTGGCCACGGCTGAAAAGGGCTGCCTGCCCTCTGGTGGTGAGGCGAGGCGTGGGCATTAGACCCCTTGCCAGCGCTTCCTGGCCTGCAAGGGAGTTTGACTAACAGGTGGGGAAACTGAGACCCAGAGGCAGCAGAGACTTTTGACAAGAGATGGAGTGCCCCCTCCCCACCAGGACACCTCCAGGTGAATTCCCAGTGGGCTGGGCAGTCATGGACCAATGGGAAGGTCCCCTCAGGGCTGTCGCCCTCTCATGGAGAAATTCGCATCCCACACGTTCTGCCTGATTTGGGGAGAGCCTGGGGTTAGGAAGCCCAGAGTATGAGGCTTTAGGAGCCAGCCTGAGCGTGAGGGTTTGCTGGGAGCAGTAGGACTCACACCCCAAAGTCAGTGGCGTGTGGAACTTCAGGGGAAGTGGGGTAGCAGCCCATCTCCTCAGCACACAGAGAGCTCCCGAAGCCAGAGAGGAAGAGCAGAATGCACAGTCAGGTCTCAAACAAGATCACAGCTTCGATACACATGAAAATACCCAGCTGCACTCATCATTACAGAAATGCAAAATGCAGCTCACAAACGCACTTTTCACCCATGAAATAGTAAAAGTTTCAAAAATCTGTAGTCCAGTGTTGGCGATGGCGTGGGAACACAGACAGTCTCCCGCAGCAGGTTCTGTTCACAGCATAGAAGAGGAATGCACAGAACACAGGAAGAAAACAGCAACCCGGCCAGCACAGGACTCAGCCTGCCACCCCAGCACTGTGGGAGGCGGAGGCGGGAGGATCCCCTGAGCCCAGGAGTTCCAGACCAGCCTGGCCAACATGGCGAAACCTGGTCTCTACTAAAAATACAAAAATTTTCTGGGTGTGGTGGCATGCGCCTGAAATCCCAGCTACTCACTGGGGGCTGAGGCAGAAGGATCGCCTGGGCTCCAGGAAGTTCAGGCTGCAATGAGATATGATTCTAGCACTGCACTCCAGCCTGGGTGACAGAGTGAGACCCTGCCTAGAAGAAAAGAAAAGAAAAGAAGGCCGGGCGCAGTGGCTCATGCCTATATCCCCAGCACTTCGGGAGACCAAGGTAGGAGGATCACTTGAGGTCAGGAGTTCAAGAGCAGCCTGGCCCACATGGTAAAACCCCGTCTCTACTAAAAATACAAAAATTAGCCAGGTGTATTGGTGTGTGCCTGTAATCCCAGTTACTTGGGAGACTGAGGCAGGAGAATTGCTTGAACCCATGAGGCAGAGGTGGTAGTGAGCCAAGATGGCACCACTGCATCCAGCCTGAGTGGCAGAACAAGACTCTGTCTCCCAAAAAAAAAAAGAAAAGAAAAAGAAAAGAAAAGGAAAAGAAAACAGCAGCCCACCAGAAAAGTGAGAGGGAGGTGCCTGAGGAGGAGACGCAGAGTCCGAAGCTCGGGCATGCCCCTCACCGTGGCAGGGACCTCGCAGGCTCATAGCCCGGCCACCCATCAGTCCGGCGAAGACCAAAGGCCCGACCTTGGCAGATGCCATCCAGGTTGGGGGGCACTGAATTCTGCTGACTGGCGGAGGGGGCAGGGGATATTTTGCCAGCTTTGGAGAAGAAGGCCCTCAAGGTCACTGACCTCCATCCTGCTGTCTGATGGGCACCCGGATGCCCAGCTGCCCCCACGTCCATGACTCATAGGGGGCTGAAGAAAGCGCTGAGGGAGACCCCACACCCCAGACACTTGAAGGACGGCTGCAGATGTATCTGAGGAAATGGCCCCAACAAGCTCCATGGTCAGTCCCTCAGTGGGGGGAGCCGGGCAAGCCCGAGAAGCTGTCGGAGCTGAATTTATAAGGGACAAATACTCATCGTAAAGAACAAGCCTCGGTGAGTCTGCGTGGCCAGCAGTCTCTTATCTGTGCAGGGTATTCGTGTGTCAGGCCTGAGTGTTCTGGGATTGCTCTACAGGCTGGCAAGGGCTGCCAGTCTATCCAGATTGGAAAGTCCAGGCCATAGGACCCAGTTTCCTTTCTTAGCTGATGTTTTCCTGCCAGGGCACCGTGGGCTGTTACTTGTCTTGAGTTGGAAGCAGTTTGCATTTACACCTGTAAATGTATTCATCCTTTCAATTTATATAAGGTTATTTTTGTTTTGTTTTGTTTTGGTTTGGTTTTTGAGATGGAGTCTGGCTCTGTCACCCAGGCTGGAGTGCAGTGGCACGATCTCGACTCACTGCAACCTCCACCACCTGGGTTCAAGCAATTCTCCTGTTTCAACCTCTCGAGTAGCTGGGATTACAGGCGCCTGCCACCATGTCCGGCTAATTTTTGCATTTTTAGTAGAGATGGGGTTTCACCATGTTGGCTAGGATGGTCTTGAACTCCTGACCTCAAGTGATCCGCCCACCTCAGCCTCCCAAAGTGCTAGGATTACAGGAATGAGCCACCGTGCCCGGCCAAATTTTGGTTTTCTACTGTTATGTGAGAACATTAGGCCCCAGCAACACGTCACTGTGTAAGGGAAAATAAAAGTGCTGCCGTAACTGGAAAAAAGAAAAAAGCCAGCCTGAGTGCTGACGCAGTGACTGCTTGGTGACAGCCACATGGGCGAGGGCTATCCCCCCTCTCCCTCCTCCCCTGTGCGTCTCAACCTTCCAGTTATGAACAGAGGGGTCTCCTCAGCGACCAGAAGGAGAACGCGGTGAAACCACAGGCACTGACGGACCCACTCCGAGTGAGGAAGCAGGGGCCTGAAGCAGGGGGTGTCGCGCCGCCCATTTGGGCAGAAAGAACACAGATGGGTCCAAGGCGGGCACACGCCTGTGCTGGTCTCCAACGTTGCAGAAGGAGCAGGGGCCACGGGGGCTTCTGGGCAGGAAGTGGAGCTGGGATTCCCATCGCCCGTCCCACTCCACCACTTGAATTTCTGCCTTGGACTAGGGCCTTTCCTGGGTTGGTTGGTTGGTTGGTTTTGTTTTACTGAGTTACTTCCAGAGGCTGGCAGGAACTTAGGCATTCATTCACTTGGTTCACTCCACAGCAATTGTGGGGGACTGACTCCGCCTGGCCCAGGCTCAGCGTTGGAGACGGGGCACCAGTCCCCCCGCCCTCCTGCTGGCCTGCCCTGTGACCTCCACCTCCCCACAGAGACTCAGCCAGCCCCACAGTCGCAGGAGGCCAAGGCCCCTTGACAAATTCCCCATTTTCTGTGAACCCGTAGGTGCCTCCTAGAGCTTCTCCTGCTCTGAACCGACCCTGGCAGACCCTGCACCGTGCGTGCTTTGCCCAGCTGCCTCCGCACACGCAGTTCTGACATCTTAATGACCCCACATTCAACCCCCTTTGGGGCCTGAGGCCCCTGTCCAGTGAGGGGTGTGCCCTGGGTTCTGTCCTTGGGGACGCTACCAACACTCCGTCACTGTGGATTCCTGGGGCTCCCAGGCCTGTCACTGACACCCAGGCTTTCCAACAAAGTGGAGAGCTCCTCGTTTCGAATCTGGTTTCCAGTCCCATCTCCCAGATCTTCAGCGTGTCACCTCAGGCCCTTCAGGAGTGAAAATCACAAACCTACCCATTGGGCCCATCTGCAAGGCTGGAGCCAGCGTTCTGCAGGTGGATGCTGGCTGTCCCCTCTCCCAGAGCTCCCTGGGCCCCCCTGCTGCCCCCTGGAGCCCTGCTCTGCCTGCTGGCGGCCTCTCCCTTTCCTCCGCTGCCTCAGAAGGCGTGGGGGCCTCCACGGGGTGTTGCCTCTCCCTCATGCTACACTCTCCCCTCTGCACCTTGCTTATGCCCACTCCCCTGGCCACACAGCCAGGCACTCATGTTGCCTCTGCCAGTCCCAGAGCCCCGCCCCAGGCATCTCCACCATCTACTGGGTCCTCAACTGTAGCTCTGCCCCTAGAGGCATGTGGGAGGCTGCTCTGGCCAGAGTGACCCGCCAGGTCCAGGGATGTCCTGTGCGGGCAGGGAGGAGCCCGGAGCTGGGCAAGGGGCACGGGGAGATGCCGGGAGCTGGGCGAGGGGCACGGAGAGGAGCCAGGAGCTGGGCAAGGGGCACGGGGAGGTGCCCGAAGCTGGGCAAGGGGCACGGGGAGGAGCCAGGAGCTGGGCGAGGGGTACGGGGAGGTGCCCAGAGCTGGGCGAGGGGCACGGGGAGGAGCCCAGAGCTGGGCGAGGGGGAACAGTTCTCAGGAAGGTTGCCCAGCCACTAGCTGCAGCTCTGGGGGGTTGGCCAGGTTTCCGTTCTCCCACACTGGGGTTTGTCTGATCATTTCCTTGAGATGACGCTGTTTCCACTGCGCACAGTCCTGGCCGTGTCATCCCTCCCAGCCCACCACTTCCGGGTAGATGCTGCTGGGGTTACTAAGGGAGGTGAATGGGGTGTTTGATGGAGACATGCCCCTCAGGGCAAGCATCCGGGGTGAGGACACAGCACACGCAGCCTCCAGCAAACACGAGGGGCCCGGCAGGGGCTCAGACCCAAGTGAACCCTCCTCAGACCCACTCCCCACATGCACACACACAAGCTTCCTACACACTGCCCACCCGGCCATGGGTGATTCTCCCCCAGCCTCACCCCTCCCGGCTGTTCCTGTCCCAGCACCTCCTCTTCCTCCCAGCCTCGCCGGCTCTCACTCAGCCCTCGCTCAGCCCTTCTGGCCTCTGTCCAGGAGGACCCTGGGGCCAGGCCCTTTCCACAAGCGGCACAGCTGCCCTCACCTCACCGTACCAGGAACTGGAGATGAGTCTCTGTTGGCTTTTCTATTTTGTCAGCTTGTGAATAATTTACAAATATAAAAACATGGACAATAAGAAAAACTTTTATTAAAAACTGTCATATTAATGCAAACATAGAAAACCTCCTTGTACCTGTAGCCAGTAAGTTTGCGAGCACAGACGTCTTAAGCAAAGAAGGAAGTCCTTCTGGTCTCATGAGATGTGGTTCAGGGGCTGGACCACATCACATGACTGGTGATGATGTTCCTGCCAGCCACCAACTGCAGGGGAGATACACTGTCCACTGGCTCACCAATCCCCATCCGGGCATGGTGCTGGGTCACTCTTCCGGAATGCTCTCATTTCTTAGGATTGCAGGCATCGTGGCATAGCTGGGAGCCACGGATGTGTGCTGAGATGATTCCTAGGATGATGGAGTAGCAGACTTCTCATGATAGGAAAGATAAGGCCACTGGGATCCCGAAGTCATGTGTCTTATGAGATGTTTATCTGCTGACAAGATGGGCTGACTCCTGCATCTTAGGTCAGGATGGGATGCGTTTTACTCTATTAGAAAAGCAACCGTCACTTTGTGTTCTCTTTGCACTTTGGAAGACCAATATGAATATTAAACACATGCGCTACCAATCCTTACCACAGAACTGCTCCAAAAAGCCATTCCAAAGCTAGCGTCACAGGGCGCTGGGGGAAGGGGGCGGAGGGGAAGGGAAGGAAGGATGGGAGGAAGAGGAGGCTGAGGGGGGTGGGGAGGATGGAGGGGGGTGGGCGGCAGCAGCTAGGAGCTCAGGGCTGGGGGCTTCCAGGCATCTGCACACTAATGTTTACAACCCCAGACAGAAATCGGAACTATTCTCTTTTCATATGTAATATTTCATTTGGCCTACTTGACGGAAGGTTAAATAAAATGTCCACTAAACCTCATCACTACTAAGGTGCTAATACTCTCCTTCCAATGTGACTAAAGCCAGCAGTGGAGGGAGATGCTCAGAACCAGGAGACCGAAAGGTGTCCTTAGTAACGCTATCTGCAACACAATTGTAAGTGGTGCCTTTAGACCAACTGCACTGTGGCTATTTTACCCAAGGTTCTGGGGCACAGAGGTATTGGAAGATTTCTTTTCCAGATCATAAACCACTTCAAACATCCTCCTATAATAGTTCATTTCCAGTAAAATGCCATTAGGACAGCATTAGTCACAGCAGCTAAGGTATGTAAGCAACCTAAGTGTCCCTCAGTGAATGAATAGATAACAAAAAAGTGCACATGCACCTTAGAATACCACTGAGTCTTTAAAAAGAAGGAACTCTTCCCTGGCATGGTGGCTCATGCCTGTGATCTCAGCACTGGGAGGCCAAGGTGGGCAGATCACAAGGCCAGATCAAGACCATCCTGGCTAACTCGGTGAGACCCTGTCTCTACTAAAAATACAAAACATTAGCCAGGCATGGTGGTGCATGCCTGTAGTCCCAGATACTCGGGAGCCTGAGGCAGGAGAATCGCTCAAACCCAGGAGGCGGAGGCTGCAGGGAGCCAAGATGGCGCCATTGCACTCCAGCCTGGGTGACAGAGAGAGACTCAGTCTCAAAAAAAAAAAAAAAAAAAAAAGGCAATCTGTCATTGTTGACAACATGGATAAACCTGAAGGACATCATTAAGGGAAATGAGCCAGGCACAGAAACACAAATCTGCATGATCCCACTGAAATACATGTGGAGTGCAGAAAAAGTGGAAATCGTGGGAGAGAGTAGAAGGCTGGGCGTGGTGGTTGGGCGAGGTGGCTCCTGCCTGTAATCCCAGCACTTGGGAGGCCAAGAAAGGCGGGTCACCTGAGGTCAGGAGTTCAAGACCAGCCTGGCCAACATGGTGAAACCCCATCTCTACTAATAATACAAAAATTGGCCGGGCGCGGTGGCTCACACCTGTAATCCCAGCACTTTGGAGGGCCGAGGCAGCCGGATCACGAGGTCAGGAGATGGACACCATCCTGGCCAACATGTTGAAACCCTGTTTCTACTAAAAATACAAAAAACAGCTGGGCGTGGCGGCACGAATCTGTAGTCTCAGCTACTGGGAGGCTGAGGCAGGAGAATTGCTTGAACCTGGGAGGAGGAGGTTGCAGTGAGCCGAGATCGCGTCACTGTACTCCAGCCTGGCAACAAAGAGAGACTCCATCTCAAGAAAAATAAAAATACAAAAATTAGCCAGGTGTGGTGGCAGGTGCCTGTAG
The DNA here is from genome assembly GCA_963574635.1 of Cheracebus regulus. Classification (NCBI taxonomy): domain Eukaryota; kingdom Metazoa; phylum Chordata; class Mammalia; order Primates; family Pitheciidae; genus Cheracebus; species Cheracebus regulus. The sequence continues at coordinate 19,089 of CAUYQU010040947.1, read as the reverse complement.
TTCCAGCTACTTGGGAGGCTGAGGCAAAATCATGGCTTAAACACAGGAAGCGGAGGTTGCAGTGAGCTGAGATTGCACCATTGCACTCCAGCCTGGGTGACAGAGTGAGACTCCATCTCAAAATAATAATAATAGTAATAATAGTGGTTACCAGGGGCGAGAGGTTGGGAGAGGTAGTCAAAGGCCAGGCAGGACATCTGCTCGACATCCATCCAACAACATTATAACTGTCGACATCCATCCAACAACATTATAACTGTCGTCAACAACAATGTATTTTTCCATGTTTTTGTTTTTGAGACAGAGTCTCGTTCTGTCGCCCAGGCTAGAGTGCAGTGGCCCTATCTCGGCTCACTGCAACCTGTGCCTCCTGGGTTCAAGTGATTCTCACGTCTCAGCCTACTGAATAGCTAGGATTACAGGCATGCACCACCATGCCTGGCTAAATTTTGTATGTTTAGGAGCAACAGGGTTTCACCACATTGGTCAGACTGGTCTGAAACTCCTGAAGTCATGTGATCCAACCACCTCGGCCTCTCAAAGTGCTGAGATTGCAGGAGTTAGCCACCGCACCTGGCCTTTTTGAAAAATTTAAACATAGATTTTAAGTGTTCTCCCCACAAAAAAAAAAGTATGTGAAGATGCATATGTTAATTTGCTCAATGTAGACATATTTCAAAACAATGTTGTACATAATAAATATATACAACTCTTGTTAATTTAAAAAATAGGCCAGGTGCGGCAATGCCTACCTATAATCCTAGCACTTTGAGAGGCCAAGGTGGGTGGATCACTTGAGGTCAGGAAGTCAAGATCAGCTGGTCAACATAGTGAAACTCTATCTCTACTAAAAATACAAAAATTAGTCAGGTGTGGTGGCGGCACCTGTAATCGCAGCTACTTGGGAGACTAAGGCACAAGAATCGCTTGAACCCGGGAGGTGGAGGTTGCAGTGAGCCAAGATTGCACCACTGTGCTCCAGGCTGTGCAATAGAGCGAGACTCCATCTCAAAATAATAATAATAACAGTAATAATAAATGTTAAACAACTTTTTTTAATGGAGTTTCGCTCCTGTACAACCTCAGTGAATGCACAATTAAGTTTGTGCACTTATTAAAAACTTAACATGAAAAAACGACAAAAATTATATGCTAATGGTATGCATGCTGTTTAGAGGGTGAAGGATCCTGACATTTGCAATGTAATACTATCGTTTTACTACAACAGCATAATAATATAAGGAGCCCCTGCAAGCCCTCCTCCAACACCAAACTAAGTATTCCCAGTGACTTAGACCGTTCTTCTCCTGTCCCAGCCCCCAGAATGTGCAGCACGTTCTTGCTTTACGAGGATCCCCCTCACCGTGTGTATACCTAAGTCATATGGTTTTATTTATTATTTATTTATTTTTATTTATGTATATTTATATTTATGTATGTATGTATGACGGAGTCCCGCTCTGTCACCCAGGCTGGAGTGCAGTGGCGGGATCTCAGCTCACAGCAACCTCCACCTCCCGGGTTCAAGCGATTCTCCTGCCCCAGCCTCCCGGGTAGCTGGGACTCCAGGCGCGCGCCCCCACGCCCGGCCTGAGTCATCGTTTCACGGGTTGGTGAGATACTGACCCGCCTAACAGGACGGGCTGACGCGCGCACAGGCGGTCACAGCGCACAGGTCGCGTTCACGGCAGAATCCAGGCGCTGATCATGGCAAAATCATTTCGACCTCGCCAGATGTTGGACGTTCTTCATTAATTAAACAAAACCCCTCTAAGCAGAACGCCAAGGGCCAGCTCGAAGGCGGGGTCCGGGGAGCTGTCTGGGTCTTTTCTGTTTTCCATCCTGGGTGACCCGCAGTCTGGTCCGCAGCGCCCAGCGTCTCCTCAGTCGGCCCCGGGGCCCGACCCAGGCGCTGCCCTGGGCGGGGTCCGCAGCCCAGAACTCTCCCCTCCTGTCCCCGCAGCCCCGCGCCCTCCCCTCTCCCACCCTCCTCCAACGCCCGCCTCGGAAGCGATGCGGCCCCAAGACAGGCAGCAAGCGCAGGCTCGACCCCGGCGCCCTGGCAGCCCCGGCCCTAGCAGCACTCGAGCACGAGACTGCCGCCCGGGCCCTCCTGGGCCACCGTAGCTGGGATCGCCAAAAGCACCAAGCCAACGGGCCTAGCACCGCCCTCTCTGGGCACATGACCCGGACTTGGCCAGTCACGGTGTACCACAATTCAGCCTTAGTGATTGGGCCAGCGGAGAGCACGTGACCCCAGCTAGGCCAATTAGAGACCACCCGCTTCTATTTATAGGGGAGCTGGCGCGGTCGCGCTTTTAGACGCCTGCGCGAAGTCCATTGCGAATGGGTGCAATGAAGTACGTACGGGAGAATCAGAAACAGCCCAATCCCGGCGCGGGGTCTGGCTGGGGTGGGCCCGAGGCCCCCGGGCCCCAGGTTACCGCCGCGGGCGCGTCTGGTCTGCGTCCTGACCCGGAGGGACCCGTGAGCCGGGCCGTACACGTGGCCCTGGGCTTGGGGTTGCTGCCACGGAAGCCCAGCCTTGTGGACCCCTGCGTGGCTCCCGCACAGCCCGGTCCTGGGCCCTGGGACCCAGCCCGGCAGCAAGGAAAAGACCGGGGCTCGCGGGGACGGAGGGCGGTTAGGATTGCTGGGTACAACACTGGACGCCCAGTTAACGTTTTTGTTTAATTAACGTATTTTTTGTAGAGATGGGCCTCGCTATGTTGCCCAGGCTGGTCTTGAACTCCTAGCCTCAAGCTATCCTCCCGCCTATGCCTCCTGAGTAGCTGGGACTACAGGCCTGAGACAGCACTCCCGGCTCAGTTAAGATTTTTGTTGAACTATAATGCACTTACTATGAAATTCACCTCTTGAAAGCGTACGGCTTTGTGTATATTCGGAGATGCGCAGCCATCCTATCTCATGTGACGCCGTTTTTGTTGCCCCAGAAAGAAACCCTGGGCCACTGAGCAGTCACTCCCCATAGCCCCCTAAATCTGCTTCAGCCCACACAGATTTATCTCTGCCTTGTTCGACATGTACTAAATATTATTTGTTGTTGGCTGGGCACGGTGACTCACGCCTGTAATCCCAGCACTTTGGAGGCCAAGGCAGGTGGATCAGGAGGTCAAGAGATGGAGACCATCCTGGCCAACATGGTGAAACCCCCGTCTCTACTAAAACAAAAATTAGCTGGGTGTGGCAGCGCACCTATAGCTCCAGTTATTCGGGGGTTGAGGGAGGAGAATTGCTTGAACCCAGAAGGCAGAGGTCACAGTGAGCCAAGATGGCACCACTGCACTCCAGCCTGGGCGATGAGCAAAACTCCGTCTCAAAAAAAAAAAAAAAAATACTGCGCTTCAGAGGCACCTCGTTCTACCCTCTGCCTTGTGCAGTTTAGAAACAATTGACCAGCGTTCATGTTAAAATGGAGATCATAAGACTAAGAGAAGCAGTTCTGTGGCAGTAAGATACCAAATTACAAACAGGACCTAAGCCCAGCCCTGGGGAGGGGTAAGTCGTACACTCTGCAGTCGAGAAGAAACTCTGTTCTAAAGGCTACAGGTCTTCCTTTTTCTTCGGCAGCAAAATAAGCACCGGCCTCAAGACAAGCAGCACTGAAACAACTGCCATTCCTCCGCCAGCAGACCCTGACTCCACATCCTGCTCCACCAGCCACAACTATCGCTTTCCTTGGACAAGAGAGTGGAGTCACTTGGTCACCCAGGCTGAAGTTCAGTGGCACCATCTCTGCTCACTGCAACCTCCGCCTCCCGTATTCAAGCGAGTCTCCTGCCTCAGCCTCCCAAGCAGCTGGGATTAGAGGTGCCCACTACCACGCAGTAGAGATGGGGTTTACCACGTTGGCCAGGCTGGCCTTGAACTCCTGACCTCAGGTGATCCACCTGCCTTGGCCAGAGTGCCTGGATTGCAGGCATGAGCCACCATGCCCAGCCCTTCTTTAGCTGGGCCTCCCAAAGAAGGTCCCAGGCATAGAATGTGATCAGAACAGACAAGGCCCCCTCTGGTTTCATATGTTTCTTTCTTACTCAGCCCCTCCTTGCTCTCACCCTCTGACTCATAGGCAGCCCTTCCACGACATTTTGTGTACAGGTGTTTTTTCATCTCAAGAGACAATAGATTTAAATACCCATTCTTGTTACCACTCTTAGCAAGCTAGAAGCAGTGGGGGAGATCCTATGGGAGCAATCAGAACCCTACAGCAACTTTTTCCTTTTTATCTTTAGGTAAACGTTTTATTTTAAAAGAGATCTGGATAGCCATATAAGGTGTACGTAGTGGGGCACTCTTGTTAACATCTTACACTGGTTTGGTGTTTATGTAATTAATGAGCTAATATTGACACATTGTTATTGACAAAGGCCCGAACTTAATTTCTATCACCTTGGTTTCACCAGCTGTCCTTTTCCTGTCCCAGGATCCCATCCCGGACCGCATAGGACACTCAGTCCTCAGGTCTCAGGCTCCTCCCGGCTTCCCTCATGTTTGATGAACTTGGCAGTTTTGAGGAGTGCTGCCCAGATGTTTTGGAGGGTGTCCTTTTGTTGGGATTGGTCTGATATATTTCTCTTGGTTAGACAGGGGATATGGGTTTTGGGAGAAAGACTGCAGGGTTGAAGTCCCCTCCTCATCCCAGCCTATCAAGGGCACCCACTCATCACCTGCCGGGTCATGGGTGGGGCTGGCCTGGGCCACCTGGCTGACTCGGAGTCAGTCAGGTTTCTCCACCACAAAGTCCCCCTGCCCCACAGTGGCCTTGGTAGGGAAGTCACTATTTGCAGCCCCCAAAGAAGGTGTGGGGTGTTAGGCTCCCCCTCCCTAGGGTAGGGTGTCCATGTGAATTACTTGGAATTCCTTTGTGAGAGATTCTTCTCTTCTCCCCACTTATTTATTTACTCAGTCATTTCCTTATATCGGTATGGACTTGTGGAGATTTGTGCTGCGAGTTATGAGCCAACACGGTGCTGGTTTTGTTTTTGATCAGTTTTTCACCTTCTAGCTTTATTGCCAGGGCTGCCACCACTAAATGCCACAGCCGGGCGGCTTAAACAACAGTTGTTTTTCTTCTCACAGTTATGGATCCTGGACGTCTGAGATCAGGCTGCCAGCAGGGTGGGTTACTCCTGAGGCCTCTCTGTGGCTTGTGGAAGGTGCCCTCTCCCTGTGTCCTCACGTGGCCTCTCCCTGCCTCCTCACGAGGCCTCTCCCTGCGTCCTCACATGGCCTCTCCCTGCCTCCTCACGTGGCCTCTCCTCTGTGTGCTCACTCCTGGTGTTTCTTCCTCTTCTTAGAAAGACAGCAGTCTTGTCCAGGTGCGGTGGTTCACACCTGTAATCCCACACTTTGGGAGGCCAAAGTGGGAGAATCGCTTGAACCCAGGAGTTTAAGACCAGCCTGGGCAATATAGTGAGACCCCGCCTCTACTAAAAAATAAAAAAAAAAGACACCAACCAATCTGATAAGTTCAGGGCCACCCCCTCCCACCCTCATGACCTAATTGAAGCTTATCATTTCCTCAAAGGCTCTATCTCCAAATGTAGTCACATCAGGGGTTAGGGCTTCAACTTGTGATTTGGGGGCAAAGAAATTCAGTCCATAACACTAGCACTGCGAGATGCTCCAGGGTCATCTTGTATATTTGCTGTTCCAGTCCTAGAATCAGCCATTTAGCCAAGTAGCTGTGGTTCTCTTCACTGGAGAATGGTCTTAGAGACCAAGATTTGATGGCTAAGTGTGCTCATTGCTGCTTGGATGTCCTTGCTTCTCAGCTGACAGAACAAAGAGATAGATGTGTGTATACAAAGCTATGTATATACACATCTATTTGTACACATATCCAGAGTAGCTATATGAAGCATGAGATGATACTAATGTCTTTAATTCTAATCTGTTACCACATGAATCATTCTAGCCTTTCCCTTTGTTTATCTGTAAGCTCTCATTGCCATAGTGAGAAACCTGACCCCTACCACCCACCATCCACCTACTCAATTGTTCACTTCCAGAGTATATCTATAGTGGTTTCAGAATTATTCGCTGATATCCCCATGGAAATGCCTTCATCAACTAGAGAACAGTGTTGACGTCCTCAGTCTTTAGTAGTACAGACTCCACCCATGTCCAGAGTTACTGAGGTCAGCACCCTTCATTGAGGCTGTTACATGCATTTGTAGTGCAGTTGGAGTCTCTTTTCACTGTCTGAATTCCATCCTGGGATCCTCCATCTCCCAAGTGATTAAATTTGCATATATTAATGCCAATTCTCTCTCCTCTACAGTCTATGGATTTTGACGTGTAGTTTTGTGTATTCCGCATTATACAGAATACTACACTATCACGTAGAATTGTTTCACTGTCCTAAAATCCTCTGTGTTCCATCTGTTCAACCGCCTCCTTTTTTCTTTCTTTCTTTCTTTCTTTCTTTCTTTTTTTTTTTTGAAACAAGTTCTCACTCTGTCACCCAGGCTGGAATGCAGTGGTGCAGTCTCGGCTGACTGCAACCTCCGCCTCCCAGGTTCAAGCGATTCTCTTGCCTCAGCCTCCCAAGTAGCTGGGATTACAGGTACCTGCCACCACACCTGGCTAATTTTTTTTGTATTTTTTGGTAGAGATGGGTTTCACCATGTCAGCTAGGCTAGTCTCCAACTCTTGGCCTCAAGTGATTATCTGCCTCGGTCTCCCACAGTGCTGGGATGACAGGTGTGAGCCACCACACGCAGTCCCCTCTCCTCTTGAACTGAAAACCATTGATCTTTCTACTGTCTCCATAATTTTGCTCTTCTCAGAGCATCACGTACGAGAACCACACGGTACGCAGCCTTTCTCCACCGGCTTCTTTCACCCTCATTCACCATAAGTTTCTCCATTATATACATGGTGGTTGTGGACATGAATGTCTAACCTGTACCATTGAAAAGTATGTCTATTGTGCTAAGAGCTTTTTAATCATAAAATAGGTGAAATCAATTATATTTCACCTAATGGTTTTCTTTGCCTGAGCTAGTCATGGTTTTTCTTCCGTAGCATATTAATGGAACAAATTGCACTGATATTGTCTGATACTAAATTAGAGAAACCCAGACCATGAGGTCCAGCTAGCTAATATTTTATTTCAAATGTTTTCTTTTTTGTCTTTTTTTTTTTTTTTTTTTTTAAATGATGGGATTTCACCATGGCTGGTCTTGAACTCCTGACCTCAGGTGATCCACCCACCTCAGCCTTCCAAAGTGCTAGGATTACAGGTGTGAGCCACTGCGCCCGGCCTCTTTTTTCTTTTATTTTAAAGAGAGGATTTCACTCTGTCACCAGGCACTCAGGCTGGAGTACAGTGGCACAATTACAGCTCAGTGCAGCCTCAAACTCCTAAGCTCAAGTGATCCTCCTGAAATCAGCAACCCGAGTATCTGGGACTGCAGGTGCACACCACCACGTCAGCTAATTTTTTAATTTTTCTATGGCAACAAAGTCTATGTTTTGCCCAGAATTAATTTTTAATTTTTCTTTTAGTAGCGACAGAGTCTCACCACGTGCTCCACGGTGGTCTTGAGCTCCTGGGCTCAAGTGATCCGCCACTTTCAGCCTCCCAAAGTGCTGGGATTACAGGCATGAGCCACTTCACCTGGCCCCTAATATTTTACTTTGTATTTTTTGCATCTAAAATCCAGAGTGAAACAGGCGTCTCGTGTTCTGCTTTTGTCTGTGCTTGTTGGTTTGGAGTTGCTATCGCCCTAGCCTCATAAAGTGGGCTGGACACATCCCACTCTTTTCACTTTCTGGAACATTTTGTCCACGACAGGAATGAACTGGCTCCAGAAGCTGGGTGGAACTCACTTGTACAGCAGCCTAGGCTCGTGCTGGAGGAGGGGGGAGCCCAACAAACACTTCTAATGTGTTCTGTTTTTTTGCTTATTTTTGTTTTGTTTTTCTCATTTTATAGTTTTCTAGGAATACGGCAACTTCATGTCTGTTTCAATGTTATTGGTTTGCGTTTCTAAATTCTACTATTTAAAACTCTGCAGTCACTTCCTTTCTTGTGTTTTGTTTGCACTGTCTTGCGTTTTCCTTTCTTCATCCCTGCAGAGTGCTTTCACGGGGTCATTCCTCCCATGTCCCAGCATTTGCGGGGGGTTTTTTGTTAGTTTGTTTTTTGAGACAGAGTCTTGCTCTGTTGCCCAGGCTGGAGTGCAGTGGTGCAATCTCTGCTCACTGCAACCCCTGCCTCCTGGGTTTAAGTAGTTATCCTGCCTCATCCTCCCAAGTAGCTAGAACTACAGGCCCAGCTAATTTTTGTATTTTCAGTAGAGACGGGGTTTCACCATTTTGGCCAGGCTAGTCTCAAACTCATGACCTCAGGTGATCCGCCCTCGTCAACTTCCTGAAGTGCTGGGGTTACAGGCGTGACCACCATGCCCAGCCCCTTCTGGGTTTAAAAAACCCAGCTCTGGGGTTTGTACTCCTCATTCTTCCCTCTCTCTCTTCCCTTCCTCCCTGACTGCTTTCTGCCCTTTTAATTTTCTTCTCTTTGTTCCTTTGGGTCTGCTCTTCCTCTGAGTTGCTTGCCTTGAGTGAATGCTTCAATGCTGCGTTGGAGCAGACAGAGCTGCCTTCACTGCCTCCCCATTGCTCGATACTCATCACAACCCTAACAGTTGTGCAGCTGTTCCTCCTTGAGCGCCCCGCATCCCGCATCCCACGCTGTGCTGGGCCCTCGCAGCAGCTCCTCTGCCCACCTCCCAGCTTGCAAGCATGTACCCGGAGCTGTGTTTCACAGGTCCCAAATCTTGCCTTCATTTGACCCAGAATGCCCTCAGCCTTTACCAACCACCGGGACACGCCTCCCAGTGGCCTCACCAGGGAACATGCTTGGGGCCGGCCAGGGCTGCCCCTCTGTTATCTTGTCACTCAGTCTACCTCTAGAGCTCTGCCAGCTACGTTGAGTGGGATGTCCTGCCTGGAGAAAGTGGCCTGCGTGGACACCCTGGGGAGGAGGTACTGGGGAAGTTCCCATGGCTGCCGATGCACTGGGTGGCCCCTGCAGAGGCCGTACTCACCTGGGGCAGGTGGGAGTCCTCAGCAGCTGGTGTTTCATTGCCTAGTCACCCCGCACAGCTGTGATAGTGACATGCAGAGACGAGGGATGGCAAGGGCGTCTAGGCACAGATATGCCCCAGCCAGCCAGGATGGTTCCTGGGGCACTGAAGAACACATAGGCTGGGCCTCTGCTGGCTCTGTGCAGCCACGAGAGAGAAACGAGACCTCTGGGAGCCAGGGACAGGCGTGACCCTTCCAGTTTTGCCCTGATCAGCCAGAACTCATTGGTTGGGGGGATGGGAGGCAGCAGCCGCAGCCCTGATGGGGACCCCTCCGACTTCCTGCAGGCTGGGCCAGGGCCACATTGACGGCAGTCCAGTGAGCACCACCCCACCACCTGCCCATACCTCCAGTGGCAGAGGGGGCTGAGGAACAGCTTACTGTGACCTGGGTGAGGCAGGCACCGCCCGGGCACCAGGCCTCACTCCTCCCCTGGCTCTGGAGGAAAGGACACCATCCTGCTAGGAGCTGCTGTCCAAGTCACAAATGAGGGTGGTGGCAAGGACACGTCATTCCTCTTGCATGGAGCGCCAGCTTCTCAGTCATTGCAGAGAGGGCACTGATGGTGCCCTGTGTGCCCAGCCCTGGGCAGGGAGGGTGGAACAGAGAACAGGCGCTTCAGTCACTGCCGGTCTCCCTGAAGCAGCTGACCAGGAGCTACATGATTTGCCCAGGGTGGCTGAGCGGAGGAGGGGCAGACCCCAGGGCTGAGGGTGGGTGCTCCTGAGCCAGGGAGGCAGGGCTGGGTCTGGGAACCTGGGAAACCTCTGGACACAAAGACTGGGCAGCACCCAGCCCAGGCAGCCCATCACCTCGTGGGTAAGGTGGGGAAGGTCTGAGGGTCCAGGTACGGGGTGGGGCAGTCCACCCCCAACATGTTCCCAGCTCAGAACTCCAAATGCCTGATGGGAACCAACTCCGTCAGGGCTGTGCGGCCCTGCCATGCAATGACCACAGACATGGGCTCCCCTTAGCCTTAGCCAGGGCCAGGGCAGCAGAGCCCCTCCCACTTGGCTTTTTCAGGGCGCACACACCCTCATCTGACCAGGTGAACTAGCCATGGCAGGAGCCACATGCATGGAAAGCTCTCCTTCACAGCCAGCTGTTACCCTGGATGCTCGCAGGGGCACAAATCAGAGCTGGGTCTGGGACGGGGCAGGGGGCCTCCACCTCAGCCCTACCAACTCAGGGCCAGGCCATTCTCTCCTGCGGCAGCCACATCCCCTCTGGGGAATGAACCACCTCTGGTCCAGACCACTGGTCTCCAGCAGTCCTGACCACTCCTAGTATCACTGAGCACTTGAAATGTGGCTTAGGAGCCTGAGGAACTGCTTTTTGCCTTTATTGAATTAATTTAAATAGCCACATGTGGTTAGCGGTTGCCGCGTTGCACAGGGCACCTCGAGGGCAGCCTCACTACAGTCCTGGGCTTCATTGCAGCCGCATCTATGGCTGAGTTGTGGGAGTTGGGACATGAACTCACTTCTGTTCCTTCCCGGCGTGGGCTGGGCATTGCTCGCCTCTGCCCAGTTAGTCACCAGGGCTGGCGAGGAGGCCCAGGAACCTGAGGGCTGCTTTCCTCAGCTCTACCCATGCCTCCATCTAACCTGAGCCCTGGGTGACCCCAGAGCTTCCTGGAGTTACCCTTGGCCAGCAGGTGGGTAATAGCTTTGCCCAACACACACACATGCTTACATGTGTGTACATGCACATGCACTCACACACATGCACACACGTGACATGGAGACAAACAGGCACACATGGACACGCACACATATAGACATACGTGCACACATGGAGACATGCACACACGGACACATACAGATATGCATGCACACATGGAGACATGGACACATGCACACAGACGCACATGGACACACGCAGACATGCGCACACACATGCAAGCACACACAGGCACACACACACACATGCACACACATGCAGGCACACGTACTGCCTCTAGCTCCTGGAATACCCTCTCCCAGGTCCCACCTGGGAACCTCCATGCTGGCATCCTTTATTGGGCTGAGGTCCCCCCACCGAAGCTACCGGAAGCTGCAAACCGCAGTTCTCCTGTGTGCAGTTGGCAGTGGCCTTCACCTGTGCAGGGCTGGTTTGCCCATCTTCATCACCACCAGGCTCAGGGATGGGGTGACAGTGATGCCTTCTGGAAATTGCAGGTGGCTCCCGAGGGGAGGGTGGGAGGTGAGGGCGTCTAACCCAGCAAGGAATTTGCTCAGGACTCAGGGCTGCTTGATGGGTTTTGGTTGTTGTTGTTTCTGGTTGATTTTGTTTTTTGGGGGATTGTTTTTTTTTTTTTTTTTGAGACAGTCTGACTCTGTGCTCTGCTGCCCAGGATGGAGGGGAGTGGCATGAACTCTGCTCAAGGCAACGTCTGCTTCCCAGGTTCAAGCAATTCTCATGCCTCACCCTCCCAAGTAGCTGGGACTACAGGCGTGAGCCACTGTGCCCAGCGTCTTGTTTTGTTGTTTTTGAGACAGGGTCTTGTTCTGTGGCCCAGGCTGGAGTGCAGTGATGCAAGCTCAGCTCAACCTCCAGGGCTCAAGTGATTCTTCCACCTCAGCCTCCAAAGTAGCTGGTACCACAGGTGCACACCACCATGCTGGACTAAGTTTTGTATTTTTTGTAGAGATGGGTTTTTGCCATGTTGCCCAGGCTGGTCTCAAACTCCTGTAGTCAAGCCATCTTCCTGCCTGAGTCTCATGAGTAGGTGGAACTACAGGCGTAAGCCACCACACCTGGCTAGTTTTTTATTTTATTTTATTTATTTTTGAGGCAGAGTCTCGCTGTGTCGCCCAGGCTGAAGTGCGATGGCGAGATCTTGGCTCACTGCAACCTCCGTCTCCCAGGCTTAAGCGATTCTCCTGCCTCAGCCTCCCGAGTGGCTGGGATTACAGTCGGGAGCCGCTATGCCTGGCTAATTTTTTTGAACTTTTTGTAGAGACGGGGTTTCACCATATTGGCCAGGCTGGTCTCGAACTCCCAACCTCAGATAATCCACCTGCCTCAGCCTGCCAAAGTGTTGGGATTACAGGCATGAACCACCGTACCCAGCCTAATTTTTTATTTTTTGTAGAGACAAGGTCTCACGAGCTGCTTGGGATGGATTTTTTTGTTTTGTTTTGTTTTTAATGTAGGTAAAATTCACACAACAAAATTCACCATTTTAACCATTTAAAAGTGTACAATTCAGTGAATTTTAGTACATTCGTGATGTTATGTAACCCTCACCCCTGTCTAGTTCTGAAACATTTTCGTCATCCCTAAAGAGAAGGAAACTCCCTCCCCATTAGCAGTCACTCCGGAATTCCACCCAGCCACTGACGACCACCATTCCACCGGCTGTGTCTACGAATCTACCTGTTTTGGACATTCCGTGTAAGTGAATCATACAGTACGCAGTCTTTGAAGACTTGTTTCTGCTGCTGAGCATCATGTGTTTTCAAGGCTCATCTGTTTTGTAGCAGCACGAGTTAGTGCTTCATTCTTTTTTTTTTTTTTTTCAGAGTCTCACTCTGTCGCCCAGGCTGGAGTGCAGTGGTGCGATCTTGGCTCACTGCAACCTCCACTCCCAGGTTCAAGCGATTCTCCTGCCTCAGCCTTCTGAGTAGCTGGGACCACGGGCATGTGCCACCATGCCCCAGCCTAATTATTATATTCTTAGTAGAGACAGGGTTTCACCATGTTGGCCAGGCTGGTCTTGAAGTCCTGACCTCAGGCGATCCACCTGCCTCGGCCTCCCAAAGTGCTGGGATGACAGGCATGAGCCACTGCGCCCAGTCTCATTCTTTTTTATGACTGCATAATAGTTCATCATGTGAATATAGCACAATTTGTTCATCTATTCATCAGTTTTGGGCATTTTGGTTGTTCCCATTTTTGATTACTATGAATAGTGCAACTGTGAACATTTGTGTATGAGTTTCTGTGTGGATAGATGTTTCCAGTTCTCTTGGGGTGGAGCCTGGGTGTGGAATTGCTGGGTATGTGGTAAGTCTATGTTTAACCTTTTGAGGAAGAGCCAGGCTGTTTCCACAGTGACTGCACATTTTACACTCCCATAGGCAAAGCACACAGATGTGGACTCACGGCTGCCTTTAGGCAGGATGGTGCCTGGGCAGGATTTGAACTCTGAAACACCTCTTTGGCTGCGGTGGGGACAGTGGCCTGGAAGGGAGTGAGAGTGGTTTTCAGGGACAGGGGAGGGAGCTCTGAGGACCAGACAAGGAAGTTCAACTTCTTGCTCAAGGCAATGGGCAGCCACAAAAGGTTCTGGAGAGCTCTCACGTCACACAAACGTGTAAATGAGTGAGTCAGACCCGGCAGCAGGAGCTTCAGAGCCGAGTGGAACTTCAGTTTGAGGTGGTGCTAAAAGTGACCTCCTGCTGTAGGACCTGGAGGGCCCCCAGGTCTCCTCACCCCAGGAGCTGGACTTTGGCCTTTGGGACAACTGACCTGATGGTTTCCAGGTGGCCTGTGACAAAGTCAAGGTTGGTTTTCATCAGCCAAGGGCCGTTTGCTCCTCTAGTGCCAGCGCTTGAATGTGGACACCTGGAGGGTGCTGGCCTGTGGGTCCAGGAGTGTCTCGCTCAGGCAGACAGCAGCAAGAAGCCCTCACACACTGCAGAGACCGAGAGTCAGTCCCAAAGAAGTCAGCCGGAGAGCACGTGGCTCAGACACCAAGCGGGGGCCGGGTGCACTGGGGCCCCATGGAAAAGCACATGGAGCACGTGGAAGGCTGGGTGTCCAGCGCCAGTCATCCGGACATCAGCCTGGACCACAGGCTGCAGGTGTAGAAGGTCGGGGGCTGTCTGTGCCCTATACCCCTTGCTCTTCTGAGCCCTCAGCCGTCTGGGCCAGGTGGGAGGCTGAGGCTGAAATACCAAAAGTGGGCCTTAATTACCCCTACAGAACATGAATTTTAGTAACTGAAGTGACCAGAAAACTGTGGATGCCTTGGGAGGGCTCCCCAGGCCTCTGAGCACCACGGTGTCGTCGGGGGACAGCGCAGCTGCTGCCTGGCCTGGCCTGGGCCTGGGCCTGTTCCTGCTAAACTCTCCCTCTGTGCTTGCAGGTTTGATGGCGTTCCTGCAGCCCTAGTATCCACCTGGCTCCCTGGGAAGTCCCTGAGCCTTTTCATTCCTTAATTGTGCCTGTCAGGTGGTCTTTGTTCCAAAGTCATTCGCAAACAACAAGTTCCCCCACCACTGGCTCGACTCCTCACCTCTCCACCCCCAGATGAAATCTGTAGAAGACATAGATCTCTGTTTCTCCCCGCTTGCTACCTCTCTCTCTTTTTTTAAAGTTTTGCCATCTGTGTAGTTTCTTGTAAAAAAAAAATTTTTTTTTTTTTTTGAGACAAGGTCTTGCTATGTTGCCCATGCTGGTCTCAAACTCCTGCCTTTGCCTCCGAAAGTGCTGGGATTCCAGGCCTGAGCCACTGTATCCAGCCTTCCCCGCTTCTGATGAGAGCTTTGAGACTCCACTCCCCACTGCTCCCTGCCCCCGGCTTCCAGGTTTTAGGGGCAGCCCATGGATGGATTCCTTCAGCAGCACTTCCTATGTTGAAAATCTGTCTAACGCTTCCTTTCCCCAGTTCCAGAGAGGTGATCATCATTTACTCTCCACTATATTTTAGCAAGCATGCAGGTACACACACACACATACACATATATGCTGTGTGCACGCACGTACATATATACGTGTGTGCACACAGGTGAACATACATTACACGATATGTGTGCACCGGTGTGGCGCATGTGCATGAATGCACATACATGCAGCTTACACCTTTGCGAGCACATGCAGACACATGTGCGTGTCCATTCTGAACATGGCGTCCACACACACACTATACATACTTGTGCATACAGGTGTGTGCACATACCAGCTCACACACAGAGAGTGCTGCTCGACATGGCGCCCCTCCCCTTCACCTCCCTGTCTGAGTTCTGGGTTCTGTCTCATTCGTTGTTCACTAGGAGGCCTTCCTGGCTCCTGGCTGGGCTCGGGGTGTTAGACACTGAATCCTCCTACACCCACAGATGCCCTTCCTCGCCCTCCCAGGCAGAGGGTGTCTGTGCCAGGCATAGAGTCCTGGGGGCCGTCTCAGCTGTCTGAAGATGTTTTTCCCCAGTTTCTGCAGGCTTCCAGTTATGTATAAGCCGCCTATCTCAGTCGGTTCATGCTGCTGTAACAAAACGTCATAGACTAGGTATTTGTAAAGAACAAATTTATTTCTCACAATTCTGGGGGCTGAGAAGTCCAAGATCAAGGTGGTAGCAGGTTCAGTGTCTGGTCAGGGCCTGGTGTCTCCTCCTGAGATGACAGTTTGTTACTGCATCCTCTAGAGGGGAGGAACGTGGTATCCTCACACAGCAGAGAGACAAAGGGGAAAAGGATCAAACCCCCTTCATCAAGCCCTTTCACAAGGGACCGAGCCATTCACGAGGGCAGGGCCTCACGATCCGAACCTCTCCCTAAAGCACCCCCAACCCCTACCCCGTTGCCCTAGGGAGGTCAGTTTCTAACAAGCTTTTGGGAGGATGCAGGCAGGTGACAGCAGAGCCCCATGACTGATTCTTTCCCTTTGGTTTTTGGGTTTTTTTGATGTTGAGATGGAGTCTTGCTCTCATTGCCTGGGCTGGAGTCGGTGGCACAATCTGGGCTCACTGCAACCCCTGCCTCCTGAGTTCAAGCGATTCTCCTGCCTCAGCCTCCCATGTAGCGGGGATTACAGGCGCCCGTCACCATGCCCTGGTCACACCATGTTAGCCAGACTGGTCTCGAACTCCTGGCCTCACATCCACCCACCTTGGCCTCCCAAAGTGCTGGGATTACAGGCGTGAGTCACAGCACCCAGCCTGATTCTTTCCCTTTGTTAGCAGATTCTTTATAAATGAGTATCCACAAACTTTCCTCCTTCCCCGTTGCTATAGTTTGGGTGTTGGTCCCCTTCAAACCTCAGGTTGAAATTGAGTGTTGGAGGTGGGGCCTGATGGGAGGTGTTTGGGGCATGGGGTGGATTCCTCATGAATGGCTTGGTGCTGTCCTCTTGGTAATGAGTGACTTTTCACTCTTATCAGTTCCAGCAAGAGCTGCTTTTAAAAAGGCCTGCATGGCCAGGTGTGGTGGCTCACGCCTGTAGTCCCAGAACTTTGGGAGGCCGAGGCGGGTGGATTGCAAGGTCAGGAGTTCGAGACTAGCTTAACCAACATGGTGAAACCCTGCCTCTACTAAAAATACAAAAATTAGTCAGATGTGGTGGTGTGCACCTGTAATCCCAGCTACCCAGGAGGCTGAGGCAGGAGAATCACTTGAACCAGGGAGGTGGAGGTTGCAGTGAGCCGAGATTGTGCCACAGAGCAAGGCTGTGTTTAAGAAGGCCTGCATTTCCGCACTTCTGTACCCTCCAGCTTCCTCTCCCACAGGGTCTCCACACACGCCGGCTCCCCTTTACCTCCTGCCATGTGTGGAAGTACCCAAGGGCCTCACCAGAGGCAGACACCCGACTGTGAACTTTCGAGACCTCAGCATCGTGAGCTGTGTTAGGCCATGGTTGCATTGCTATAAAAAAATACTTAGGACTGAGCAATTTTATTTATTTATTTTTACAAACGAGGCAATTTATTAACCCAGCGTGGTCCTAATGCTTCTTGTTGGCAGCTGCCACCTGTCCGGCGATCCTGTCCAGATCTCTCTGTCCCTGAGGTGTCAGTTTGCGGCCCCCATCTTGGTCCTTTCCCACCATTTTCAGCCCCTCTAGGGCTTGGAGGACCCGGTGGGCCACACTCTTGGAGCCTCTGCTGAAGTGGCTGGGCATGATGCTGTTTCTGACATCCCCCATAGATCGTGGTCATGGAGCCAACCCCAGTGCCACCCTGGAGGTACGGGTGCTGCACTGAGGAAGCAGCTCGCATGTAGAACCAGTTCTTGTCACAGGGAGCAAGCTCTCTGTGCTTGGCCAGCTTGACGGTGTCCTCCCATTCAGGGACTTTCAGCTTCCTGGACTTTTTGAGAAAGGCTGACAGAGCTCTGACGAGTTCCTGCTAGTTCACGTGTTTTACAGTAATGCCAGGCATCGTGCAGCCTCCGCGCCGCCAGCCAGGGGAAAGACAAGGACTGGGCAATCTTAAAAAGCAAAGAGGGCCAGGCACGGTGGCTCATGCCTATGATTCCAGAACTCTGGGAGGCCAAGGCGGATGAATCACTTGCGCTCAGGAGTTTGAAACTAGTCAGGGCAACATAGTGAGACCCTATTTCCACAAAAAATACAAAAAAATTAGCCCATCATGGTGGTGCACACCTGTGATCCCAGCTACTTAGGAGGGTGAGGTGGGAGCATCACCTGAGCCCAGGAGGCAGAGGTTGCAGTGAGCCGAGATCACACCACCCCACTCCAGCCTGGGTGACAGAGCAGAAACTCTGCGACTAAATAAATAAATAAATAAGTTATAAAAGAAAAAGAGGTTTACTTGGTTTATGGTTCTGCAGGCTTTACAGGAAGCATGGTTCTGGCATCTGCTTGGCTTCTGGGGAGGCCTCCAGAAGCTTCCGATCATGGCAGAAGGAAATGGGGGAGCTGGCACATTATGTGGGCAGAGCAGGAGCAGGAGACAGTGAGCGAGCGAGCGACGCCCCACACCAGATCTCGGGAGAACTCCCTGTCTCAAGGACAGCACCAAGGGGACGGTGCTCAGCATTCACGGGAAATCCACCCCCATGATCCAGTCCCCTCTCACCCCACCTCCAACCTTGGGGTTTACAATTCAACATGGGGTTTAGAGAGGACAAATATACAAACTACATCATGATTCTTTACAAATTGCCCAGCCTCAGGTATTTCTTAATTGCAATACTAAATGAGCTAAGACACTGTGGTGTTCAGGAGTTCTGTCAGTATAGGGCTGTGGAGGCCCCACAGGGTCACGGGGTGTCCCTTATGCTGTGCTGAGGTGCAGGATCCGAGAAGTAAAGAGACAGGACACTGAAGAACTGGTGAAGAGCAGCTGGACTCGGGGGGCCACGCCACCTGTGCGTGGAGATTAGCGAGCACCCCAAATGCCCAGGAGCATCTGTATTTATTAGGTACAAGCAGGGGGCAGGGTTGTGCATGAGGACATCATCTATAGGCTTAGTGGTAGGGCATATATAATCACATGAGTTACAAGTAAGGGGGCCACCCCATATGTCACCTGGGCAGAGAGGTGGGCCGTGAGCAGCAGGGGGCTGTGCTGTGGGCAGTAGTAGAGGGTTGGGTACAGAAAAGGGGTCCACCCCCATTAGGTCACCGAGGCAAGGAGGTGGGCTGTGTGCAGCAGGTGTCGTGCGTGACACTTCTTATCTGGGGGCCGGAGACTTCAAAGGATTTCTAATAGGAGGATACTGTAAGCCAATGCAGTGGGAGCTGACAGACTTGTGCTCTTCTCTTAAGATATTTATGGGGGGATGATTTGAGCTAGCACAGAAGTGAGAAAAGACTGACAGGGTGTACAGCTGCAGTGACTGGTCACACCAGAGGGATTCTTCTCCCTTGGTGACTTCCAGGATCTCAGGCCTGAGGCAGACTTTCCACAGGAACTGGATGCAAGGTACTACGACTCCTTTATCAGGAGGAGAGGCTCTTGCTCCAAGCCTGTCATACAGCATATGCCCTTTGAGGCAGGGACGCCACCCCCTGGGTCTTTGGTTCTCATCCTGGTCTGGCTGTTTTCCCATGTGCTGCTTCTGTTCTGTGACTGCTCTAAGCATTCCTCCTACTACAAACTACTATATGGTTATATGGAAGGATTCTATAAATCAGCACTAAATGTGTCAGTACAGCTCTGACTACAATACCTATATGATTATATAGAAAGATTATATAGAACTAAGTATGCTAGATATAAGTATTAAGTATGATTATATAAGCTAGATATATGTAAGCAGTAAGTTATACTTCAGGCACTAATT
>CAUYQU010040946.1:0-35722 GCA_963574635.1 Cheracebus regulus | reverse complement strand
CCAATGCTTTTGGTGTTTTAGTCATGAAGTCCTTGCCTATGCCTATGTCCTGAATGGTTTTTGCCTAGGTTTTCTTCTAAGGTTTTTATGGTGTTAGGTCTTATGTTTAGATTTTTAATCCATCTGGAGTTAATTTTAGTGTAAGGTGTCAGGAAGGGGCCTGGTTTCTGTTTTCTGCACATGGCTAGCCAGTTTTCCCAACACCATTTATGAAACAGGGAATCCTTTCCTCATTGCTTGTTTTTGTCAGGTTTGTCAAAGATCAGATGGTTGTAGATGTGTGGTGTTGCCTCCAAGTCCTCTGTTCTGTTCCATTGGACTATATCTCTATTTTGGTACCAGTACCATGCTGTTTTGATTACTGTAGCCTTGTAGTATAATTTGAAGTCAGGTAGCATGATGCCTCCAGCTTTGTCCTTTTTGCTTAGGATAGTCTTAGCTATGCGGGCTCTCTTTTGGTTCCATGAGAAGTTTAAGGTGGTTTTTTCCAGTTCTGTGAAGAGGATCATAGGTAACTTGATGGGGGTGGTATTGAATCTATAAATTGCTTTGGGCAGTATGGCCATTTTCACAATATTGATTCTTCCTAACCATGAGCATGGAATGTTTTTCCATCTGTTTGTGTCCTCTTTTACTTCCTTGAGCAGTGGTTTGTAGTTCTCCTTGAAGAGGTCCTTTACATCCTTTGTTAGTTGTATTCCTAGGTATTTTATTCTCTTTGTAGCAATTGTGAATGGGAGTTCACTGATGATTTGGGTCTCTGTTAGTCTGTTATTGGTGTATAGGAATGTTTGTGATTTCTGCACATTGATTTTGTATCCTGAGACTTTGCTGAAGTTGCTTATCAGTTTCAGGAGATTTTGGGCTGAGACGATGGGGTCTACTAAATATACAGTCATGTCATCTGTAAATAGAGACAATTTGACTTCCTCCATTTCTAATTGAATACTCTTTATTTCTTTTTCTTGCCTGATTGCTCTGGCTAGAACTTCCAATATTATATTGAATAGGAGTGGTGAGAGAGGGCATCCTTGTCTAGTGCCAGATTTCAAAGGGAATGCTTCCAGTTTTTGCCCATTCAGTATGATACTGACTATGGGTCTGTCGTAAATAGCTTTTATTATTTTGAGATACGTTCCATTGATACCTAGGTTATTGAGAAGTTTTAGCATAAAGAGCTGTTGAATTTTGTGGAAGGCCTTCTCTGCATCTATTGAGATAATCATGTGTTTTTGTCTTTGGTTCTGTTTATGTGGTGAATCATGTTTATAGACTTGTGTATGTTGAACCAGCCTTGCATCCCCGGGATGAAGCCTACTTGATCGTGATGGATAAGCTTTTTGATGTGCTGTTGCAATCGGGTTGCTAGTATTTTATTGAAGATTTTTGCATCTATGTTCATCATGGATATTGGCCTGAAGTTTTCTTTTTTTGTTGATTCTCTGCCAGGTTTTGGTATCAGGATGATGTTGGTCTCATAAAATGATTTGGGAAGGATTCCCTCTTTTTGTATTGTTTGGAATAGTATCAGAAGGAGTGGTACCAGCTCCTTTTTGTATGTCTGGTAGAATTCAGCTGTGTACCCATCTGGACCTGGGCTTTTTTTGGTTGGTAGGCTATTAATTGCTGCCTCAACTTCAGCCCTTGTTATTGGTCTATTCAGGGTTTCGACTTCTTCCTGGTTTAGGCTTAGGAGGGTGCAAGCATCCAGGAATTTATCCGTTTCTTCCAGGTTTACTGGTTTATGTGCAAAGCGTTTTTTGTAGTAATCTCTGATGCTAGTTTGTATTTCTGTGGAATTGGTGGTGATATCCCCTTTATCGTTTTTTATTGCATCTATTTGATTCTTCTCTCTTTTCTTTTTTGTTAATCTGGCTAGCGGTCTATTTTGTTGATCTTTTCAAAAAACCAGCTCCTGGATTTACTGATTTTTTTGAAGGGTTTTTTATGTCTCTGTCTCCTTCAGTTCTGCTCTGATCTTAGTTATTTCTTGTCTTCTGCTAGCTTTTGAATTTTTTTGATCTTACTCCTCTAGCTCTTTCAATTTTGATGATAGGGTGTTGATTTTAGATCTTTCCTTGCTTCTCATATGGGAATTTATTGCTGTAAATTTCCCCCTAGACGCTGCTTTAAATGTGTCCCAGAGATTCTATGCTGTGTCTTCGTTCTCATTGGTTTCAAAGAACATCTTTATTTCTGTCTTCTAGATGTTCTGAAGTTTTGCTTTCACATTTAATTCTTGAATGTCTGGAATTTTTTATTTGGTGTGAATTAGGGATCTAAATTCAGTTATTTTCCACTTGAATAGCTGTTTCTCCCAGTACCGTATGTTAAATAATTTATTCCTTCTTTTGGAATGTATAGTACTCCTACAAAAATTTCTAAAAATATGGGAATCTGTTTCTTCCTACTAATAGCCTGCAGTCTTAATTACTTGAGCTTTGTAAAGAATCAATCTTTCTTTCTTTCTTTTCTTTTTTGAGGGAGTTTTGGTTTGTTCAGGCTGGAGTGCAATGGCACCATCTCAGCTCACTGCAACCTCTGCCTCCTGGGTTCAAGCAATTCTCCTGCCTCAGCCTCCTGAGTAGCTAGGATTATAGGCACCCACTACCACACCTGGGAAATTTTTGTATTTTTAGTAGAGATGGGGTTTCACCGTATTGGCCAGGCTGGTCTCAAACTCCTGACCTCAGGTGATCTGCCCATCTCGGCTTCCCAAAGTGCTGAGATTACAGGTAGGAGCTACCACACCTGGCCTGTAATTAATATTTTTATCATTTTTTTTTTTTTTTTTTTGAGATGGAGCCTCATTCTGTCACCCAGGCTGGAGTGCAGTCATATGATCTTGACTCACTGTAACCCCCAGCCCTGGGTTCAAGCAATTCTCGTACCTTTGCCTTCCTAGTAGCTGGGATTATAGGTGCATGCCACCACACCCAACTGATTTTTGTATTTTTAGTAGAGACAGTTTTGCCATGTTGGTCAGCCTGGTGTCGAACTCCTGACCTCAGGTGATCCACCCACCTTGGCCTCCCAAAGTTCTGGGATTACAGGTGTGAGCCATCACACCTGGCCACGAATCTTTATATCTGGTAGGGCATATCCTCGTTTTCTTTAGGTTCTTTTGTTTTTCTATTAATTATTTTATTTAACAAATAACTACAGTATTATTAACATCTGTGACAAAGATACAGAACATGCTCCCAAAGAGTTAAGAGTTCGCTAAGGAAGTCCCCTGCTTACCTCTAACTCTCTACTTTCATTTTTATTCCCTTCTTCAATTTATCTCATTTGGTAGACGATGAACTTCATGAGAGCTGGTTTCATGTCTGTCTTCGTTGCTGACACATACCTGGCTCTTGGAGGCCTAATGAATGAAATAACTCCATGGCTGAAGCTGGTCATGTGAAAGAGAAAAAAAGAACTTCAGTATCCATTAATGCATATTAAGTGTTAGATGAGTACTGCATACTTACTGCTTAAAAGTAAAGAGAAGGCAGAACTGACTTTTAACTTAAGCCCTAAAGAATAGCTTCTTGGAGGACTCTTAAGTTGCACCCTCAAGAATGGTTGCAATAAGGGAGAGGATGTGACTTTTTGCAACCTCTGGAAAGAATGACTCAAAGAAGGGAAAGCTGACATTAAGGCAAATTGATAGTATTCTTATGGTTGGTTGAGTGTGAAATGGAGTTCTTATGGGAAAATAGTGGCAGATGAGGGAGGTTGGTGGTTGAAGCCAGATTGTGGGGATTCCAGAATGGTAGACCATGGAATTTTGAGAGCAGAGTAGACAGAATTAGTAAAGAAAGGAATCAGAACAAGTACACATTGTGTAAACCTTCACCTGGATAAGACACTGGACTGGTGGGAGGGATGTAGTGCCTAAGGATGAACTGTTTTTTCTATATACTTTTCTCTAGATGCTTTAATTGAACTATTATTCTCCAATTACAGATCTTGGAGCCTAACCAACAGCTAAAAAGGTCTTTGGTTAGGATTCAGCTTTTGTTGCAGTTTTCCTATTCTTTAGATCCAGTTAATCCAAAGATGAATTGGACTTTGGAGTTTATTTCTTATTCTCTGAATAAAAAGACTCAAAGAAATATATAGCACTTACAGCTGATTTTCCACAGTATCACTTTATCATCCAGTTAATTAGGTGACTTGAGTATGTTTTGATCTCCATGCTTTTTTTCCTCTGTAGTACCCCACTTTTTTCAAGAGTGGAAAAATATTTGTTCTTTCTGTTTTTAAAGCTCATATGTAAAATCATCAGCTTAGAAAATTAAAAAGCACTTAAAACTATTTTATTCAAAAGAAATCATTGTCAATGTGTTATTGTTTTTTTCCTTGAGGGTTTTTTTTTTTAAATTTTTTGGGGAAGTTTTTTGTTTGTTTTTCAAAGAAGTTATAATGAAAATACATCCAATGAAAAATGTTTCCACAACTAGTGGATCGGATTGCTAGAGGCCAGTCTTTTTTCACCAAACTTCAAAATCTAGTTGGAGGCTGGGCGCAGTGGCTCATGCCTGTAATCCCAGCACTTTGGGAGGCTGAGGAAGGTGGATCACTTGAGGTCAGGCGTTTGAGACCAGCCTGGCCAACATGGCAAGACCCCGTCTCTACTAAAATACAAACATTAGCTGGGCATAGTGGCGGATGCCTGTAATTCCAGCTACTCAGGATGCTGAGGTGGGAGAATTGCTTGAACCTAGGAGGCAGAGGTTGCAGTGAGCTGAGATTGCACCACTTCACTCCAGCCAAGGTGACAGAGTAAGACTCCATCTGTCTCAAAACAACAACAACAACAACAAAATCTAGCTGGAGGAAAATCAAATAATCAAGTTATTGTTACATATTGGTATGAATCTTAACACCAATAGCTCAAGAAGAATTATCCCATATTGCCTTTTTATGTTTTAGTGTGTTCTATAATTGTAACAATGTGTTTCTTATTTTAACAGTACTATCAAAAATTTTGATGGAACAGTGAGTATTATCCCAGTTGGGGAAGCAAAGACATACATAAATGGAAAACATATTTTGGAACTCACAGTATTACATCATGTAAGTGGATGGGTGCTACAATATAAGAAACTTTGACTTTACACAAGCCATTTAATGTCTTTGAGTTGTAGTTTTCTCTATAAGGTAAGGGTGTTGAAGTAGATTAAGGACTTTTTTGTTTCAAAAATTAATTTTCCTATTAATTGCTTTCTTTTGTGTGAAGACAAAAGTTACATTTATATGAATCAGTACCTGAAGAGCTGACCACTAATAGTATCATTATGTGTCCTATAAAGAGCTAGGCTTTAGAATCAGACTAGATAGGGTTGAAACCCTGGCTTTGCCATTGCTATGTGACCTTTGGCAAATTAATTAACTAGGTGATTAAACAATATCACCCAAGTCAGGACACTTTTGAGATCATTATTAATCATTACATCAGGAGAACAAATGTCAGCAGTATGTTGCAGGCAAACCCAGACGCATTGTGATTTTATATATCTTGCCTTTCAGGGATAGTGAAGGATCAACAGAAATAATAATTTGTGCATATAGTTCTTAGAACAGTATCTGCAAATAGTAAGCTCTCAAAGAATATCCGTTGTTATTAAGCTTTGTGCTCCTTAGTTTCCTCATTCCTAAAATTGGCGTGATTATATGTATCTTACTGAATTGTTGTGAGTCGTAAATGTGATAACATGCAGTCATGCACCTCAGGATGATGTTTTGGGCGGTGAGGGACCACATATACAACAGTGGTCCCATAACACTGTAATACTGTATTTTTACTCTATTTTTTTCTGTTTAGATATATAAATATTTACTATTGTGTTATAGATACCTACACTATCCAGTATAGTAATGTGCTTTACAGGTTTGTAACCAGAAGCAATAGGCTATACCATATAGTCTAGGTGTGTAGTAGACTATTCCATCTAGGATTGTGTAAGTACATTCCATGATGTTCACACAACTATGAAATCATCTAACAGTGCATTTCTCAGAACATATCCCTGTTGTTAAGAGACATATGACTGTATATGTAATGTGCTTAATGCAGTGTTTGGTATATATAGAGTAATAAATGTCGGGAGGCTGAGGTGGGTGGCTCATGAGGTCAAGAGTTTGAGAACAGCCTGGCCAACATGGTGAGACCCCATCTCTACTAAAAATGCAAAAATTAGCTGGGCATGGTATCGTGCACCTGTAATCCCAGCTACTCAGGAAGCTGAGGCAGGAAAATTGCTTGAACCTGGGAAGCCGAGGTTGCAGTGAGCTGAGATTGCGCCATTGCACTCCAGCCTGGGCGACATAGCAAGACTCTGTCCCAAAACAACAAAAAAAAGTAATAAATATTAGTTGCTATGATGTTTATGTTTATCATTAACACTAGACTATATTGAATTGTTGGGCATAATGAATTTTCTCGTGTAATTTTTTGGTTGAGAGTCACCTCAAGTAGTTAATTCTTTTGTATGCTTTAGGGTGATCGAGTGATTCTTGGTGGAGATCATTATTTTAGATTTAATCATCCAGTAGAAGTCCAGAAAGGAAAAAAGCCATCCGGAAGAAATACTCTTATAAGTGAGGGTCCAAAAGACTTCGAATTTGCAAAAAATGAGTTGCTCATGGCACAAAGATCACAGTAAGTATTGCTGTTGATACGAAATAGTAAGTGTATGAGAGAGAGCTACAACAGAGTTAATAACATTGTGCCAGTCTCTAGTAATTAAATCTTAGGGTACTGGTTTCTAGTGATATTATTTTTTCTCTTGGTACGTTCATTAGTTCAGTAAATATTTATTGAGCATGTGTCTCACTGTACCAAATGCTGGGGATATAAAGAGTCAGGGTTGAAATTTAGCTCATGTCCTGAAGGAATTCATCATCTCAAGGGGCTGACAGTTTTAACAGTGCTATGATACCGTGCTCTGAAAGGGTCCTGCACTTTGTGGTATGGAAGCTCATGGGATGACACCTGGCCCTGACCAGTTATCAGCAAAGGTTTCTGTAAGATGAGAAGATGTTCTGTAAAGGAGAATCCCAATAGACGATTCAAATTTAGCCAGAGAAAGACTAAGAGCATGTACCTTTGTTTTCTTTTCTTCTTGTGCCCCAGTTTTAGTTCATGCAGTATTGTAGGATTTCTGGCATAAGCGCTATCCTTGTAAGCTAACTGGTAAAGTATATACAAATAAACTGCTAAAGAGTTTGGACTTTCTCCTAAAGGATAAGGGAAACATTAAAGAATTTTGAGCAGACGTGAGACACTCATAATCAGAATCACGTTTTTAGAGCGATTACCAACACTGAAATTTGGAGAATGAATTGGAGGTAGAGCAAGCTTAAAACCTGCAAATGCAGCTAAGAGACTATCGAAGTAAGATAAATACAGTGTGATTAGGTAGGAAAGAAACATACAGGAAATAAGATCAACAAGGCTTGATGACTAAAGAGGGTGAAAGGCGGATGAATCGAGAACTAGTTATGGGCTAGACTAACTGTTTTATCACCTTTTAAAAAGCCTCAACCTGATTTTGCCCTTTAGAAAGAATTTTTTTTTAAATTGAATACAATATAAATAGCACAAAATTTACCAAGTTACCCACTTTTAATTGTATAGTCAAGTGGCATTAAGTACCTTCACATTGTTTGGTTTTGAAACAAATCTGGCTGTATCTTCCAGGCTGGAGTACAGTTGGCACGATCTCAGTTCATTGCAACCTCTACCTCCTGGCCTCAAGCCATCCTCCCACCTCAGCCTCCTGAGCGGCTGGGACTACAGGTGCACACCACCACGCCTGGCTAATTTTTGTGTTTTTTGTAGAGATAGGGTTTCACCATGTTGCCCAGGCTGGTCTCGAACTTGTGAGCTGAAGCAATCCACCTGCCTTGGCCTCGCAAAGTGCTGGGATTACAGGCGTGAGCCATTGTGCCCACCCTAGTACCTTCACATTGTGTGCAACCATCGCCATCATCCATCTCCAGAAATTTTTTATTATTTCAAACTGAAACTCTATATCTGTTAAACAATAGCCATTATCCTCTCTCCCTAGCTGTGAAATCCACTAGCTTTCTTTCTTATAATATTCTTATTCTCTTTTTCAGTAAAATTGGGAATGGAAATTTCTGTGTACAGTTACTAAAGCACTGGTTTTATTGAGAAGAAAGACCCTTTAGTTTTCTACAATCATTGATTCTCTCTCCTATATATGGAGACGTGACAAAGCTAATTTCATGTTTTGACTTATCAAAACATCAAATTATTACAAATGGCTTAAAATATATGATACAATCTGCCTTATCAGCTCTTGTGTCATGTATTTTTAGTCATCAATATTTTCCTAATATAAATTAAGTTATTGATATATGAAATATAATTTTTGCTCTAACCAATGTTTAACATAAAATAACCTTATTTTGCATTTATTATATTAAATATATTTACTGTACTGTTTATTATGACACCATATTTTTATATAATTCATTTTCCTTAAGCATTAGAAAACTATATTTATTTAAATGTCAGGCATCTGCAATAGTAACTAAGTTAGAAATAAACAATTTTTTCATCCTGTGTGTTTAAATTTTGAGTGTAAAAATTGTAGAGCCAGCGAAAATTTTAAAAACACTGTTGATAGAATGTCAGAAATTAAGTTTTAAGAAATTAAGTTTAAAAGTTTAAACTTCTGTTCAATGGAAAACTTTTCAATAGGATTAAGAACTGTTATGATGTAGGGTCCAGCCCTACAGGGTCCCTTCCTGCTGGTGTGGAGACGAGGAGCTAGAAATAAAAGACGTAAGACACAGAGATAGAGAAAAGAGAGTCTGGGCTTGGGGGTCCAATGCCAACCAAAGCGCGGAGTCCAGCAGTGGCACTGAGTGCCTGGACACTCTGACTTTTATTGAGTACAAAGCAGGGGGCAGGGAAGGTAGGGTGAGGTAATGGTGGTCAGTGATAGGGTCAGGTAAGTCACATGTCTTGGAGATAAGGGGCCCAGGACTTTCAAGTAGCCCAGATGAGGAGAAAACCTAATGTGTCAGCACTTTTCTCATATTTGCCAGAAATGTCAAGGACATTAAAATTATGTTACTGTTATTAATTCTTATCTTATGAGAAAAAGAGAAACCAGGTGCAGAAGCAGAGCGTGAGAGTGGACATGGAACGTGAACACTGAAGCACATCATCACATTAAGCCCCGGGATATCTGTGGGCCTACCTGACAACCATCAAGCCTTACCACAAGAGCGTGGAGAAGCGGAGTTTTCTTTAAACTTCCCCAGGAAGGAGATGTCTTGGCCATTTTGGACATCTCCTTCCCTAGCTGGCTAAACAGCGGGCACTTTCCCAGCACTGGTGCTCCCGCACAGCTGAGGCGCCCTCCAGCAGACCTTATGTGGGCATGACAGAGGACTTAGAGCAGCTTGCCTTAGGATCACTTTGTTCACAATGTCACCTCAGTTCCATGCTTCATAACCCAATAATCATTAGTAACATTAAAGGTTATATTGAGTATATATCTTTATGATTATAAGTAACTTTAAGATTATATATAATTATATAAAGGAATAACTATGTGCCTGTATTTCTAATTCTTTTCTAAATCAGTATTTACATGGGAACAGGCTCAGGCTTCAGACCCTTGCCACGGCACCTGCGGGGTTTCCCCCCCACATCATATTATGTAAAGAATTCTTAACATACCCTGTAAACATCTTGCTACATTGTAGACTCGAAGCAGAAATAAAAGAGGCGCAGGTGAAGGCCAAGGAAGAAATGATGCAGGGAATCCAGATTGCAAAAGAAATGGCTCAGCAAGAGCTTTCTTCTCAAAAAGCTGCATATGAGAGCAAAATAAAAGCACTGGAAGCAGAACTGGTAAAAGCAGAATTTTTTTTTTCTGACAGCATACCCCAAATGATGTGTTGCCTGTAAAGTTAATTATGTCCCTGTAAGGGAACTGGGGGAGATCAGAGATTAGTGAATCAAAACTACAGTGAGTCTTGGTCCTCTTTATTTTTACTTTAAGAAATAAGTCGGGGCTAGGCATGGTGGCTCATGCTTCATTTCAGCAATTTAGGATGCTGAGACAGCAGATCACTTGAGCCCAGGAGTTCTAGAAATAAAAGACATAAGACACAGAGATAGAGAAAAGAGAGTCTGGGCTTGGGGGTCCAATGCCAACCAAAGTGCGGAGTCCAGCAGTGGCACTGAGTGCCTGGACACTCTGACTTTTATTGAGTACAAAGCAGGGGGCAGGGAAGGTAGGGTGAGGTAATGGTGGTCAGTGATAGGGTCAGGTTAGGGATAAAACCAGCATGTTAATACCTTCAGGAGTTCAAGACCAACTAGGGGCAATGTAGGGAGACCGGTCTCTCCAAAAAGTTTAAAACAGCTGGATGTGGTAGCAAGCACTTGTAGTCCCAGCTACTCTGGAGGCTGAGATAGGAAGATCATCTAGCTCAAGGTGGTCAAAGCTGCAGTGAGCCTAGACAGTGAAACCCTGTCTCAAAAAAGAAAAGAAAAAGAAAAGTGATAGTAGACAATGGCTACTGGAAGAAGAAGAAAAACAAACAGAGAAACTTCTGTCTTCTAGCCACTTGAGTCATGGCTGTCTCCATGGTTTATTGGAAATTGTGCATTCCCAGAGCCCATTTTAGAGAATACTCTAAAAAATTTGACTAGTGATATTTATTTTTAGTTAACCTGAATGAAGTGGAGAAGCTCTGATAGGGCAACTTTTCTGTTAGTGAGTAATTTCTTGTACATTGATTAGAGAAAGGGATCTTTATACTTTTTTGCTACTATTTTTGCCTCAGTTATTTTTTATTATTGTTCTTTAAAGAGAGAAGAGTCTCAAAGGAAAAAAATGCAGGAAATAAATAACCAGAAGGCGAATCACAAAATTGAGGAATTAGAAAAGGCAAAGCAGCATCTTGAACAGGAAATATATGTCAACAAAAAGCGATTAGAAATGGAGACTTTGGCTACAAAACAGGTAATTTCATTGTATAACTAGTTTGCTCTATTCTGAGAAAAAGCAGGGTTTTTTTTTCCTTAAAGAAGTTGCTTATAATATGTTGACAGAAGAGAGCCAAATCCAGGTTAGTAGATGTGTAGATGAGAAAAGTACTTCTTGCCTTATATCCTGGTGCTACACATTACATAGAGATTTTGAAAGAGACAGACTTGTTATTTCCAGCTAGTTCCACTCCAGTTTTCTCTTTTTATGCATCTACAACTATCTGGTCATCAGGCATGCCAAGTAGTTTGAATAAGTGAAATAGTACTAGGGCACATATGAGGAAGGAAGAAAGGCACAGCTCTTAGGCTGGGTCACAGCTTGATGTCACAGTGAAACATCTGCCTGTGGAAAGAGCAGCAAGCAGGCTGTTTCCTAAAAGAACTCACAGTATGGCATTTGTTACCTCAGTCTTATGAGCTCAGGCACTTGCCGTGTCATTGAGGACAGAGACATCTTTCACGGGCCACCTCACACTAATCAATTTCACAAGCCTAAGGGATAAAACCAGCATGTTAATACCTTCAGGCACCTTACTGTCAACAGTTTTGGTCATCCTTTCTATGAGTGGTTCTTGAAGTGTGGTCCCTAGACCAGCAACTTCAACATTACCTTGGGAACATGTAAGAAATGCAAATTTTTAGGCCCCACTCCAGAACTACTGAAGCAGAAACTGAGAGTGGGGCACAGAACCTATTTTAAGAAGCCCTGTGGGATATTCTGACAAACACTAAAGTTTGCAAGCCACTGTTTTGATGCCTTATATCTTAATCTTTAGGTTTTACTCTCTCAAATGGCAATTTTACTTCTCTTTTTTTCCAGGTTTGTGGGGTCGAGGAAACTAGGGTGGGAGTTAGGGGTGGAAGTAAATTCTCCTAGTAATTGCAAAGTATTGGTACCATAATACAGTTATTATACATCTGCTAGTCAACTCTCGGACACAAAGTGGCTAGTGAACCGCCTCAGATAGTTTTAGGAGAAAAACATAAAACTGTTTAAATCTTGAAAAACAATTATTATTACTGGGCTTATAATACTTATTTGTGCTAAACTAGATTTCTTGTGTCTTTTAAATTTAAATTCTTTAGTCAACAAATGTTCTTGGGTATGGCCTTTTTTTTTCTTTTTAACAGTTTGTCCTTTTTTCTTTTTTGTTGGGTTTTCTTATTTTTAATTTTTTATTTCAATAGCTTTAGGGGTACAGATGGTTTTTGGTGGATGAATTGTATAGTGGTGAAGTCTAGGATTTTAGTGCTCCTGTTACCTGAGTAGCGTACATTGTACCTAATAGGTAGGTTTTCATTCCTTGCCCCCTCCCACCTTTCCTTTTTCTGAGTCTTCAGTGTCCATTGTCTCAGGAGTCCCCAACCCTCTGGGCCACACAGTCTGTGACCTGTTAGGAACCAGGCTGCACAACAGGAGGTCAGCAGCAGGCAAGCAAGCATTACCACCTGAGCTCTGCCTCCTGTCAGATCAGTGGCAGCATCACATTCTCATAGGAGGGTGAACCCTATTGTGAACTGCACACAGTTCACAATTTAGGTCACATGCTCCTTATGAGAATCTAATACCTGATGATCTGAGCTAGAATCGTTTTATCTTGAAACCAACCCCACTGTCCGTGGAAACACTGTTTTTCACCAAACCAGTCCCTGGTGCCAGAAAGGTTGGAGACTGCTGCTTTATACCACTCTATATGCCTTTGCATACCCACAGCTTAGGTCTCACTTATAAGTGAGAACATGTGATACTTGGTTTTCAATTCCTGAGTTACTTCACTTAGAATTATTGCCTCCAGTTCCATTCAAGTTGCTGCAAAAGATATTTCGTTCTTTTATGGTTGGGTAGTATTCCCTGTGTGTGTGTGTGTGTGTAGGTGTATATCACATTTTCTTTATCCACTCATTGGTTGATGGAGACTTAGGTTGATTCCACATCTTTGCAATTGTGAATTGTGCTGTGATAAGCATATATGTGCAGGAGTCTTTTTGATATAATGACTCATTTTCCTTTTTTTTTCTAGTTTTTTTTAACTTCTATCAATGGGAAGAAAAAAGATTAATTTATGTCATCAAAAATCTCATGATATTGTTGGGGGAAAAAATTATTTTATAAGGAAATTTTATAAATAATTTTAAAAAGCGTATTGTGTTTAACAAAACACATAAAACGGTAACTAGGCTGGGCGCGGTGGCTCATGCCTATAATTCCAGCACTTTGGAAGGCCGAGGCAGGTGGATCACCTTAGGTTGGGAGTTTGAAACCAACCTGACCAACATGGAGAAACCCCGTTTCTACTAAAAATACAAAATTAGCTGGGCTTGGTGGCTTGTTCCTGTAATCCCAGCTTCTCGGGAGGCTGAGGCAGGAGAATTGCTTGAATCTGGGAGGCAGAGGTTGCGGTGTGCCGAGATTGTGCCACTGCACTCCAGCCTGGGCAACAAGAGCAAAACTCCATCTCAAAAAAAAACCCAAAAAACAAAAACCAAAAAACCATGTTAACTATGTAGGCTTAATAAAGCGTGTACTATAAAATGAGGTTTGCTATAGTGTGTTGTTATTATCAATCTGTGTTTTCTAAAATAGGCTTTATTGTGCATATTTAAGTTATACAATGTTATGAGATATATAGATAGTAAAATGGTTACTATAGTGAAGCAAGTTAACATGTCCATCATCTCAATTTGGTGTTATAATTTCTCTCTTTGCATATTCTCACATGGGGTTCTGTATGAATGAATATCAATTAGGCTTTAGAAGACCATAGCATCCGCCATGCAAGAATTCTGGAAGCTTTAGAAACTGAAAAGCAAAAAATTGCTAAAGAAGTACAAATTCTACAGCAGAATCGGAGTAATAGGGATAAAACTTTTACAAGTGAGTGTATGCTGATTTTAGTAAATATTTTCTAAAATTATGCATGTTATATGTAACATAATTATTAAAATGTTAGCATTAGTTGCCTTTATGTATTCAAAATATTCTAGTTAACTTTTTGGATCTAAATAAATTTGTATGAGTGGTTGTTTTTGAATATTCCGTTTTTGGAATATTTATTGTATCAGTGCTTTAGACTGAATATTTGTGTCCCCCCAAAATTTATATGTTGAATTTATAACCTCCAAGGCAATAGTGTTAGGAAGTTGGGGGCTTTGGTAGGTGAGTAAGTCATGAGGGTAGAGCCCTCATAGAATTAGTGCCCCTGTAAAAGAAATCACAGAGTGTTCCCTCACCTCTTCCACCAAGTGAGGACGTAGCATGAAGACGGTAGTCTGCAACCCAGAACAGGGCCCTCACCAGAACCTGACTGATGCTGGAAGCTTGATCTCAGACTTCCAGCCTCCTGAACTG
This sequence comes from Cheracebus regulus, assembly GCA_963574635.1. Taxonomy (NCBI): domain Eukaryota; kingdom Metazoa; phylum Chordata; class Mammalia; order Primates; family Pitheciidae; genus Cheracebus; species Cheracebus regulus. The sequence continues at coordinate 21,341 of CAUYQU010040946.1, read as the reverse complement.
TGAGCAATAAATTTCTGTTGTTTATAAGCCACCCAGTCTGCCAAGTTGTTAATAGTACTGCAACTGAGCAAATAGTAAGCAAAATTTCAGTGTGCAGCATTTTTTGTTTTTAAATCTTATTCTAATTCTTAATCCTTGTTTTTATGTCTGTTAATAGTTGTGCTTAATCATGGAGTACTTTGTGTTTTTTTCACTTAGAGATTTTTTTCTCAAGAGATAATTTTTTTCTAGCTTTACAGAGGTATAATGAACAAATAAAAATTATGTGTATTTAAGGAGTACAAGATGATGTTTTTAATACATTGCAAATGATTACCAAAATCAAGCTAGTTAACATATTTATCACCTCACCTAGTTTTTTTTTGTCATGAGGACACTTAGGATATACTCTCTTATTTCAAGTATGCATTATAGTATTATTAATTATAGGCAATTTTCTGTACATTAGACCTCCAGAGTGTATTCATCCTGCATAACTGAAACTTTGTACACTTTGACCGACATCTTCCCATTCTCCTGTCCTGTATTTCCTGGTAACCATCATTCTACTCTCTGTGCCTATGAGTACAACATTTTTAGATTCCACATATAAGTGAGATCATATAGTATTTATCTTTCTATGTCTGGCTTATTTCACTTTTGGTACTGTTATTAGAGTTTTCTACATGTAAGATCATGTAATCTGTAAACAAACAATTTTAATTCTTCCTTCTCAGTTTGGATACCTTTTATCTCTTTTTCTTGCCCAACTGGTTTTGTTGGAACTTCCAGTACTATGTTGAATAGAAGTGGTGAGAGTAGTCATCCTTGTCATGTGCCTGATCTTAAAGGAAAAGCTTTCAGCTATTTGCCATTGAAGATGTTAGGTGTGGGCTTGTCATATAAACTCTTTATTATGTTGAGGTACAGTTCTCTATACATAATTTGTTGACAGTGTATCATAAAAGATGTTGTATTTTGTCAAATGATATATAACCTTTATTGATTTGTATATGTTAAACCATCCTTGCATTCCAGTGATAAACCCCGCTTGATCATGGTGTATGATCTATGGTCCTTTTAATGTGCTGTTGGATTTGGTTTGCTAGTATTTTGTTGAGGATTTTTGGATCTGTGTTTGTTAGGGATACTGGCCTGTAGTTTTCTTATCTTGTAGTGTCTTTGTCTGGCTTTAGTATCAGGAGAATGCTGACCCTGCAAAATTAATTGGAAATGTGCCCTCCTCTTCAGCTTTTTGGAAGAGTTTAAGAAGGATTAGCATTAATTCTTCTTCTTCTTCTTTTTTTATTTTCTTCGAGTCAGAGTTTTGCTCTTATCACCTGGGCTGGAGTGCAGTGACACGATCTGGGCTCGCTGCAACCTCTGCTTTTCAGGTTCAAGTGATTCTCTTGCCTCAGCCTCCCAAGTAGCTGGGATTACAGGCACCCGCCAGCACACCCAGCTAATTTTTGTATTTTTAGTAGAGATGGAGTTTCACCATGTTGGCCAGACTGGTCTAATTCTTCTTTAATTGTTTAGTAGACTTCACCAGTGAAGCTATTAAGTCCTGTGAAACTTTTTTTTTTTAAGATGGAGTCTTGCTCTGTCGCCAGGCTGGAGTGCAGTGGCACGATCCTGGCTCAATGCAACCTCTGCCTCCCAGGTTCAAGTGATTCTCCTGTCTCAGCCTCCTGAGTAGCTGGGACTAGAGGCGCACACCACCACACCTGGCAAATTTTTGTATTTTTAGTAGAGATGAGGTTTCACAAAATTGTCCAGGATGGTCTTGATCTCCTGACCTTGTGATTCACCTGCCTCGGACTCCCAAAGTGCTGGGATCATAGGCATGAACCACCATGCCTGGCCCAACTTTTTTTTCTTTTAAGTCTTCTTGTTGTTGCCCAGGCTGGAGTGCAGTGGTGTGATCTTGACTCACTGCAACCTCTGCCTCCCGGGCTCAAGAGATTCTCCTGCCTCAGCTTTCCGAGTAGCTGGGATTACAGGCATGCATACCATGTCAGGCTAATTTTTGTATTTTTAGTAGAAACAGGGTTTCACCATGTTGGCCAGACTGGTCTCAAACTTCTGACCTCAGATGATCTGCCTGTCTCAGCTTCCCAATGTGCTGGGATTACAGGTGTGAGCCACCATGCCTGGCCAAGTCCTGGGAGACTTTTGATTGCACTTTTTTGGGGTACATTTCTATGTAAAACACAGCATGTTTTTAACATAAACTTTTTTATTATGAAAAATTTTAAACTAAAAAAAGTAGAGATTGCTGAAGTAAGCCCTTATATATTTATCTGACTTCAATGATTATCAACACATGTTCAATCTTGTTGCCACTATCCTCAAACTCCCTGCTTCCTTGGATTATTTTGAAGCAAATCCCAGACATCATATCATTTAAGATGTACACACCTCACTGCATATCTCTAAATTAGATAAGCATATCTTTTGCTCTCCCTCTCTCTCTGTCACTCTTTTAAGCATTGCCATGATAATATCACACCTAACTATATTAATGATAATTTCTTACACATCACATATTTACTCCCTATTCAAATTTCCTGGATTGTTTTATCTTTTTTTTTTTTTTTCTTTTAACATTTGATTTGTTTGAATCAGGATACCAACATGATCTACACATTGTGTTTGGTAGATGTGCCTTTTAAATCTCTTTTAATCTGTAAATTCACTCTTCTATTTCATCTAAAAATTTGTTGAAGAAATCAGATGATTTGTCCTGTAGAGTTTCCTGGATTCTGAATTTTGCTGACTGTGCCTCCCTGGTATTGCTTAACAGGCTCCTCTTTTCCAGTATTCTCTAGAAAGTGGTAGTTAGACCTACAGGCCTATCACATTCAGCTTCAGTTTTTAGCAAGAATACTTGGTAGGTGTGTGTGTACTTTCTATAACTTCTTTAAAATAACTTTAAAAATATTAATACTTGTATTATTTTTTTTTTTTTTTGAGACAGTGTCTTGCTCTACTGCTCGGACTGGAGTGCATTGCGTGGAGTGGTGCAATATTGGCTCACTGCAACCTCTGCCAGCCAGGTTCAAGCAACTCTCCTGCTTCAGTCTCCAGAGTAGCTGGGACAACAGGCATGCGCCACCATGCCTGGCTCATTTTTGTATTTTTAGTAGAAATGGTGTTTCACCATGTTGGCCAGGGTGGTTTCGAACTCCTGACCTCAGGTGATCTGCCCACCTTGACTTGCCAAAGTGGTGGGATTACAGGCGTGAGCCACCACGTCCAGCCAATACTCTTTATTATCTATTGCCAGAGATAAATACTTTTATTCTTCTGAAGGCCTAGACAGTGCCTTACAATGGTTACCTGATTTTTTAATTCGTGTGAATAATGAGTGTATCCTTCCCAAAAGCTATTTTTAGTGGAGTACTGGTTGTAAGTTTCCATAAACAATACAGAAAATATTTACGATAAAATATTTTTTTTTTTTTTGAGACAAAGTATTGCTCTGTCTCACATAGGCTGGGGTACAGTGGTGCCATCATAGTTCACTGCAACCTCAAACTCCTGGGCTCCAGTGATCTGCTTGCCTCAGTCTCCCCAGTAGCTAGGACTATAGGTGTATGCCACCTCATCTGGCTATTTTATTTTATTTTCTAGAGATAGGGTGTCACTAAGTTAAGTTCAAGGCCTTGAACTTCTGGCCTTCAAGTGATCCTCCTGCCTCAGCCTCCCAAAATGTTGGGATTATAGACATGAGCCACTGCGCCCAGTCAGAATCTTAAATTCAAATTAGGAGCTGGGTGCAGTGGCTTGTGCCTGTAATCCCAGCCCTTTAGAAGGCTGGGGCAGGCAGATTGCTTGAGCCCAGGAGTTCAAGACCAGCCTGAGCAACATGGTGGAACCCCATCTCTACAAAATATAAAAATGTTAGCTGGGTTTGGTGGCATGCACCTGTAGTCCCAGCCAGTTGGAAGACTGAGATGGGAGGATCACTTTACCCTGGGGAGGTCGAGGCTGCAGTGAGCCGTGATCGAGCCACTGCACTAACTGCACTACAGCCTGGGTGACAGAGTGAGACCCTGTCTAAAAAAAAAAAGGAAAGTGAATGTGCACCAAATTATTTTCCTTTTTTACTTTAATGTTCTGACATATATATATATGTTTAATTTTGAGGCAAAATACAAAAGGATGTGATTCTATATAAGTCAGGCTATAGAATACCCAATACTTGAAGGAATTTAGAAATGAGAAAAAGACATTAGGAAAAAAAACTGCCTAGATATTAGAAAGAATATAATTGTCTTTGACTTATCTTTTTTATATCAACTAATTTTCTTACATCTTTCCACAGGCAAAAGACCTCATTTTATAGGAAGAATGTTTTATTTCACCTAATTACTCAAATGTCACTTATCCTTCTGCAATACAGAGTTAAAACCATTCATTTAAAATCAGAAATTTGTTTTTTTAGAAATTGTTTTGCCTGATTGTTAGTGCCCATGTATGTATTTTGAATCTTTTCTGTGTGCTTTGTATTAGTGCAGACAACTTGGAACTCTATGAAACTCTCAATGATGATTCAGGAAGCCAATGCTATTAGCAGTAAACTAAAAACATACTATGTTTTTGGCAGGTGAGTAATTAATTATCCTGATTTTATAACAAGTTATAAAATCCTGATGTTTTAAACAAGTTGGCCTTCGTATCATTTAGTTTCTCTAAAGTCCATTCTACAGCCGTAGAAACTCTCAGTGATGATTCTGGAAGCCAGTGCTATTAGGAGCAAATTGAAAACTTACTATGCTTTTGGCAGGTGAGTAATTAATTATCCCGATTATAAATGTTTTAAACAAGTTGGCCTTTATATCATTTAGTTTCTCTATAAAGTCCATTCTACAGCTGTAGGAAAGAGCTGGTATCAGAATCCCCAGTGAAGCTTAGACTCCCCTTTCAGAGCTCATTCTGGAGTAAGAGAGATTTTAACAATTAATATACTAGTATATTTATAAATAGAATAATTGTAGTTGTTTTAGGAATTTGCTGATTTTGTTTTGAGTTGAAAAGTTAGGCTGAGGCAGGAAACTTGCTTGAACCTAGGAGGTGGAGGTTGTAGTGAACTGAGAGCGTGCCATTGCACTCCAGCCTGGGCAGCAGTGCAAGACTCCATCTCAAAAAAGAAAAAAAGTTTATCAGTATTCCACCGTTCAAAAGGAATATACCTTATTAGAATTTTGATTTAAAAAAATTTTTACGTTATTTTTATATGGTATATACTTATTATTACTATAATAAAAATACTTAACTGTGGAAAGACTCAATCAGTGGACACAATTTTTAGGGAAATTATTCTACTCTAGAAGACTCTTAGTATAAATGGATGTGTATGTTTCAGGATAATCTTTTTTTGTTTGTTTTTCTTTCAGACATGATGTATCAGATAAAAGTAGTTCTGACACTTCTATTCGAGTTCGTAACCTAAAACTAGGAATCTCAACATTCTGGAGTCTGGAAAAGTTTGAATCTAAACTTGCAGCAATGAAAGAACTTTATGAGGTTTGGAATATTATTAAAATCTCTATAAACTTTTTAAAATAAAAAGGTATAAAAGTTCAAGTATCTGCTTTTGGTGAAAAAAAATATATATATAAAAGTGACATATTCTCCATATAGAAAATTTGGAAAATAAAAGGCAGTCTGTCAATTCCCTAAACCAACCAGTATTAACAATTATATATGTTTACTTTTGCATTTAAGTGGAGTTATATTGTGTTGTTTTAATACAGTCATAGGTATAATAGAGAAATTTAATAGCTGAATCTATTGTTATAATTGTATATTTAAAAAGTTTTACATTTAAGGTAAGGAAAGAAGAAATTTGATAGACATAAATCATATTACATCATTTGAAATGATCTTCCTATGCCTAATACACGTTTTTTGCATATTTACATTTCTCTGTTGCTGTGCTTTGCGTGCTTCCGACTGTCTACTACTGCCTATTATAGTAACAACTAAAAAATCTCTGTACATGTTAGTTTTAAACCTTTTCTCATCTTTTATTTTCCAAAATGAAACTAAAAATATGAATACACTTTGATGCTCACCAACAAATTGCTTTGCCAGAAATATTGCCATTTACCAATGTTACCAGTTTGCATTTTACCCGTGTGTGTGTGTGTGTGTGTCTGTGTGTATTTTTTTAAATAGAGACAAAGTCTTGCCATGTTACGCAGGCTGGTCTTGAACTCCTGGCTTCAAACAGTCCTCTCATCTTAGCCTCCCAAAGTGTCGAGATTACAGGCATGAGCCATTGTGTCCAACCTGTATTTTAATAACTAGTAAATCTGGTGATTTGACTCTTGTTTCTTTATGAGTAAAGTATGTGTTCATGCCCTTCGAATTTTTTGTTAAATGAAATGTAGAAAATTAGCTAATATAGCTATAAAAGTTATTTCCATATTTTGATAAGCCTTTATATTTATTATATACATTTTTTTCCTGATTATGTCATCTTTTTGTTGGTTTCATTTTGTTATGCAGGCATTTTTAATTTGGTAAATTTGAATCCATCTATTATTCCAAAGATCTTACTGAAACATTGTACAACCCCTGCATTTTCTTTTAATTAAAAAAAAAAGTTCACATCTTTGAATCACATAGAATTTATGGTGTTTTGTGAGAGTTATGAATTTAAAGTTTGTCATTATTTAATTATCCATAAAATTATCCCTAAAATAGTTGCAACATATATTAAATTGTTGCATTGCTACTATTTGTCAAATATACTGCCTTTAAATAATGTGACTCTATATGGAACTATATACTACTTAGATCATTATAGTAATGAAGTTATTATATGGAGAAACTTAGAGGATGCTGCCAAATTGTAGCCTAACACTTGAATTGTTTGATGGAAAAATGAAAATAAAAATAAAATAAAACAAAGGAAAACAATTAAATTCCTTTTATCATTATAAGATAAAAGCAATAATTAATGAATTAGAAATTAATATAAGTTCTTATTCTTTGAAAATATAAATGTGATTTTAGAAATGAGAAGTGGCATTTAAGTAAACATAAAGGGCCAGACACGGTGGCTCATGTCTGTAATCCCAGCACTTTGGGAGGCCGAGGCAGGCAGATCATAAGATCAAGAGATCGAGACCATCCTGGCCAACATGGTGAAACCCCGTTTCTAAAAAAAAAATAATAATAATAATAAAAGTAAACATAAAGAAAACATTTAAGGCCGGGTGCAGTGGCTCACGCCTGTAATCTCAGCACTTTGGGAGGCCGAGGCGGGTGGATCTCCTGAGGTCGGGAGATCGAGACCAGCCTGACCAATGTGGAGAAACCCCATCTCTATTAAAAATGCAAAATTAGCTGGGCATGGTGGTGCATGCCTGTAATCCCAGCTACTCAGGAGGCTGAGGCAGGAGAATCGCTTGAATCTGGGAGGCAGAGGTTGCCGTGAGCCGAGATCGTGCCATTGCACCCCAGTCTGGGCAACAAGAGCGAGACTCCATCTCAAAAAATAAAAGAAAAAAAAAGAAAACATTTAACAATTACATTACCTATAAAACTTTGTGCTAATAAATTTGACAATTTCCTACAAAGAAAAGACTTTTTTAAAAAAGATAAATTATGAAAGTTGACTTCATAGGTGAATAACCATGCAATAATTTGAAACGTTAGTCAACAAACTGCCCTCAAAAAAAAAAAAAAGTGTAGGAAGAGAGGTGATAATCTCAGACACTCTTGTGGGTAAGGTCTTTTAAATTGCCAAAGAACAGGTAAATCTTATTCTGTTTAAACTATTCTAGAACATAGCAATAAATAGAAAGTATCACAGTTTATCTTATGCTAGAATAACTGATTGAAAACAAAGCAAACAAAAACCACAAAAACCGAAAAGATGACTCAGAAGAGGATTACCAACCAATCTTTTTCTTTTTTTTTTGTGACAGAGTCTTGCTCTGTCGCCCAGGCTGTAGTGCTGTGGTGCGATCTCGGTTCACTACAACCTCCGCCTCCCAGGTTCAAGTGATTCTCCTGCCTCAGCCTCCCAGGTAGCTGGGACTATAGGCACATGCCATCATGACCAACTAATTTTTGTATTTTTAGTATAGTTGAGGTTTCGCCATGTTGGCCAGGTTGGTCTCGATCTCTGGACCTCCTGATCCTCCTGCCTTGGCCTCTCAAAGTGCTGCGATTACAGGCATGAGCCACTGCACCTGGCCTACCAACCGATCTTGATATGAACACAGCTATAAAAATTCTAGAAGAAATTTTAGCAGGGCTGGGCACAGTAGCTCACGCCTGTAATCCCAACATTTTGGGAGGCTGAGGCTGGAGGATCACTTGAGCCCAGGAGTTCACGACAGTCTGGGTAGCATAGTTTTTGTTTGTTTGCCTGTTTGTTTTGAGATGGACTCTTGCCCTGTTGCCCAGGCTGGAGTGCAGTGGTGCAATCTTGACTCACTGCAACCTCTACCTCCCAGGTTCAAGCGATTCTTGTTCCTCAGCCTCCTGAGTAGCTGAGATTACAAGCTCGTGCCATCATGCCCACCTAATTTCTGTCTGTATTTTTAGTAGAGTCAGCATTTCACCATGTTGGCCACACTGATCTCAAACTCCTGACCTCAGCTGATCTGCCTGCCTTGGCCTCTCAAAGTGCTGGGATTACAAATGTGAGCCACTATGCCCAGCCAACCCTGTCTCTTTTACAAAAATTCTAAAAATTAGACAGATGTGGTGGTGCATGCCTGTAGTCCTAACTGCTTGGAAGACTGAGGTGAGAGGATTGCTTGAACCTGGAAGATCAAGCCTGCCTTATAATCCCAGCACTTTAGGAGGCTGAGGTGGGGGGATCACTTGAGCCCAGGAGTTTGATACCAGCTTTGTCTCTACAAAAGGAAAAAAGAGAATCTTACACCATGAAGAGGTAGGGTTTATGCCAGAGACGCAAGGTATATTAATCCAAAAATGCTGAAAGGGATCATACCACAGTATTGACAGTGTTTTTGTGTAAATGATGGGTTTTTGAGTGGTTTCAGTTTTTTTCTTCGTGTTTATATGTATTAATAATTTCAAAATTTTCTACAATTAATATGAATTGCTTATGTTTTTTGAACAACAAAAGTAGTATGGAGGTCATTTGATTATGCTTGCCTTAGTATATACTTTAAAACCTAGTTGTTGAATTACCCTAGGTTTAACTTATGTCCTGCTTTTAACCATTCATTGCAATTGTTTTAACTCATTTTTCTGTGTAATGATACTGTCTCCGAATCAAGTTCTATGTAGTATTTTGCTAGAATTGTAATTATTATTACTTTAAATATATAAAATATAGATTATAATCCTGATCAATATATTCAACCAGGAAGTGACTATCTCTTAATTTTGTCAGACTATTCTTTTATGTCTCTGCTGAGGATTTTATTGTTTATGTTTTTATTATCCTTATAAATTCCAAGTTTATTATTCCTGAATTATTTAATGATTTCTATTGTTTTTATTAAAAGTAGATGTCTTTTGATATCATCCCTATCATCATATGATTGATTTTTAATTTGATCAGGAATGATTTTTTTAGACCTATCAGATAATATATAATCTTGCTAATTTTATGGCTTAAATGTAACAAAGGATTTAATCTTTTTTTCACCCCAAATTAACTGAAACTGTATATTGTATTTTTCTTAGAGTAATGGTAGTAACAGGGGTGAAGATGTCTTTTGTGATCCTGAAGACGAATGGGAACCCGACATTACAGATGCACCAGTTTCTTCACTTTCTAGAAGGAGGTAAAGACATTTTTGTTACTGGTTTTCTTGCTCTGTGTGTGTGTGTGTGTGTGTGTGTGTGTGTGTGTGTGTGTGTAAATTGTATTATTTTAAAAGAACCATTGTCATGATAGATACGTCTGGACAAGAAACCCAGAAATACAAGAGGAATAGTATGTTAATGGTCACTACAGCACTTAGGGCATTAAATTGTTTATTAGTCAGTTATAAGATAAACCAAATTTCGTTGTTTCATCATTTAAGTCTTAAGAGCAACTTAGAGTAGCATAAATTAAATTTTCCATAAAAATGAATAGTATTTATTACTTTTAAATTACTCTTTCTCACTAACTTGGCGTCTTCTATAATATTTTCTTTTACATTACAGAATTTTAAATGCAGTGAGATTAGTATGAACTCCATGAAAGAATAAATCATGGTGATAGACCACTTCTATATATAACAAATGTTGCTTATTAACTCGAAACGTAAAAGACTTCCATGGTGAATAATAGATGCTTTTCAAGGAAAAACTAGTTCTGCTTAGAACTCAGATGGTTAGATTATATAGAGAGGCAAAATGGTATCATGGAAAGGCCTTGGAGCCAATTAAGCCTCCTAGTTTGGTTTGGTTTTTAAGCAAATGTTTCTTTGATGACTACTGTCTGTCATGCCCTGAAGAAGCAAAGATGAATACAAAATATCACCTGTCCTGAAAGACCAGGAATTGAGGAAAGTAGAGGCAGGAGCAGTTGACAAAAACCTGAACTGAGGCTGGACAGAAGGATTTTAAATGCAGTGAAGAGAAAAGTCGAGTTTTCTGCATATTCAGGCTGCAGAATCAGTAGGATGTGGAGACTGGCTGTGGAGCTGAAGGTGTGAGGGGTGCAAGGATCACTCCTGGTTTTAAATTGGGTGGCTGCCAAGAGGAAAGTGGTGTTACCTGAGATGGAGCATAAGAGGAGTTTAATTTTAAATATGAAGAATTTGAGATATTCCCAAGGGGCATCCAGGTGTATATTCAGGTTTAGAACTTTGGTGGATGGAGCTGGGAATTTTCAGGATATAAGGGTCAATAGTATTCATCTGTCAGCAGAAGCACTATTGTTATTAAGAGCATTTATTAAATACTTACTAAGCCTTGTCTTACCTAGTACTCACCACAAACCTCTGAAATAGATATTGTCATTACCCTAATTTTACAGATGAAGAAACTGAGAATTTAGAGAGGTTAAGTGACATGTGCAAAGTCACAGCGCTGATACGAGGAAGAGCTGGTACTCAAATCTGAGTTTGGGTGACTCCAAAGCTCCTGATTTTCTTAACTGCTATGCCATATCGCCTCTTTATTGCATATGAAAGAGTAGCATCCTCTGTTTAAGCAAATTGTTTTATGTTTTCTTAAACTTCATTGCCTTCAGCTGCAGATCAGGATCCATTTGGGTTTCTTTCTTTTTCTTTTTTTTTTTTTTTTGAGATGGAGTTTCACTCTTGTTGCCCAGGCTGGAGTGCAATAGTGCAATCTAGGCTCACTGCAACCTCTGCCTCATGGGTTCAAGCGATTTTCCTGCCTCCGCATCCAAAGTAGCTGGGATTACAGGCATGGGCTACCACACCCGGCTAATTTTGTTAGTAGAGACAGGGTTTCCCCACATTGGTCAGGCTGGTCTTGAACTCCCGACCTCAGGTCCACCTGCTTTGCCCTCTCAAAGTGCTGGGATTACAGGTGTGAGCCACTGCACCCAGCCTCCATTTGGGTTTCTAAATAGTTTTAGGCCTATAGCATTGTTTTTGACTTGGCTTATTTTAAACTCATTTATAATTTTCCTTAAAGAGTTGAAACTATTTTATGGCAACTTTCCCCCTATTATTTCTGCTTTGTCACATGCTAACTTCTAAGCTACAATAAGAAATTGCTAACACATAATAAGCATTGTTCTGAATGAAATACAATGCATGTCTTTTACACAGAAATGAGCTCCTTGAGAGTAGGGAACATGTCTGTATCCCCTACAATATAATATAGTAAAAAGGTCACAAGCTCTGTTATCAGGGTCCTGCGTTCTAATCTATGCTCAGTGTGGTCATGGACAAGTGAAATTACATCTCTAAGCTTCAGTTTTCTCATCTGTAAAATGAAGACAGTCATATATACCTACTTTATAGGGATTTATCATTAAGATTAAGTGAGGTCCTATGTATAGAGCATCTGCTCCTGCTACATCTACCATGACCACCATGATTGACAACATGCGACTGATGATGATCATGTTACAGAGTTGTTACAAGGATTAGAGACAGCACATACAAAGCTCCTCTTACAGTGGGTGGGCATTCAATAAATGGCAGCTCTGATTGTTATTGAATGTTTAATATATATTGAATAAGATTAAATCTTAGAATACAGAGAAGCTATGGTTTCTGTCCAATACTGGTAACAGATGGTAATATCTTCAAGTGATTTGTCTTGAGGACTTGACAGAGCTGGCCTCTGGCACTGAAGTGAGCTAAAAATGGCCCTTAGGTGAAATTGGGTAGACAGAGCTTGAGATATTTAAGCCAACCTTGAATAACATAAACCTCCCCAAAATTTAAACCAGACCAATAAATTCATCAGATAATGATTTATGAATATCTTTGGATTTTAGGATTACTAGTTTTGTATTATTTTTATTTTAAACAGATTTAAACTTTGTATATTTAGAAATGTAAATCACAATATGACCATTGATAATTAATGAGCATTAAACTTTTAGCCTACTGAATGTTGGTAATTTACATCTCATTTTCTGTTAACTTTTAAGTAATAATAGGGAATCAGAAGTTTAAAGTGTTATCAGAAATCAAAACATCTCAATATGTTCTAAGATTTTGAAATTGGGTATTTTCATTTGACAGAGCTATTTTTGGGAACTTCTATAATTTAAAAGTATCATATTTTTTAACAATGAATTGCTCTTATTCTGAGACCTTGTACATGAAGTTTCAGCCTTGTAAGAATGTTTGTCAGAATTCCAAACTCTGAGAATGCCTGCAGGTAATGGAAACACTGACAGATTCTTAATTCTAGAACTTCCTCGGGGCAATGATATGCCACAGTTGTTCTGCAATAAAATAGACTGGTTTGGCTCCCTATAAATTTTGATATATACTGTTGACAGTTAAAAGTAAATTTCCTCCTGAGGTTAAGTAAAAGCTCTTTGAAAGGAATATGACAAGCATTTTATTTGGGTTTAAACATTGTTTAACTATGATATTGTTGCAGGAATAACTGTTTTACTAGTTTAGACTTGCTATAATCATATACCCTTTTTTCACCCCTGGTAAAAAAAACTGTAATATTTGAGCATTGATATTTTCTTTCCCTTTTATCAGTCCTATTTCTGTTTATGTGTGTTTTTTTTTTTGTAGGAGTTCATGGGGGAAATTTTATATTTGAAACATTTAGGCTACTACTGATAGAATGCTTTGGCTTAATAATCTTTTCAACAAATAGTATTTTTCTTTGAGTGGCCAACAGTAGTAGAGAGTTCTGTTAGGAAAAATGCTTCAAAGGATCCACTCAATTTAGATTTAGATCACTGCTTGAGTAGTTTCATTGACATAGGAGTTGGAGTTTGATTTTAGAAAATTTATAGATGAATGGTAATATAGAGGTAGGCTGCTTTCTCCAGTAGCAGAAAGGGTAGCCTCTGTTTTCAAAAGCAGACAGAAAGAAAATAACACCTTAGACAGTCAAGCAAACTCAAAGCAGAAAGTGGGGCATTTTTATATGCTGAGGAAAAAGAGGTCAGCAAAAAGAGCACTTAGAGATAGAAACATTTCTTCCATTTGTGCTACTGCTGCACTTCCTGGGTATTATGCTTTGCACACAGTGTAGCAGATACTTATTTAAATGTTTATTTACCTAAATCACATCCCTGTTTAAAATCTTTCCTTGAAACATTGAGTACACATGGACACAAAGAAGTGAACAGTAGACACTGGGGCCTATTTGAGGGTAGTAGGTAGGAGGAAGGTGAGGACTGAACAACTGTTTAATACCATCAGATATTATGCCTGTTACCTATGTGACAAAATTATCTGTAGACCAAACCCCCACAGCATGAAACTTAGCCAGGTAATGAACCTGCACATGTACCCTTTAATCCTAAAATAAAAGTTGGAGAGAAAATAAATTAATCCTAACTTGGCCACTTAAAAAAATAAGATAAAATCCTTCCCTGGATAATTTGCTCAGGATAAAATCCCAGCTTTATTGTCATACAAAGACCACCTCAAGCTGGCTCCTGTGCACCTCCCAGCCTCATCCCTTGCTGCTCTCTCTCTCACATGATAGGCCAAAGTCCTTCTGAACCTTGTTTGGTTCTTGGCATTCATTTATCATCACGTCTTCCTTCCTGTTGCTTGTGTCTGAGACACTATTCCCTGCTTCCCAGGCCTACCTTCTGTTTGGCTTTTACTCATCCTTGAGGGTCACTGCTCCAAGGAGGCCCCCCTGACTTCTTGGGCCAGGTCAAGTTCTTTTATAGAGTCTACCACAACACTCTATCCTTCATCACATTCATCAACTTTATTGTAATTATTTGCTTAATTGATCTCTTTTGTTCTGCCTAGAACAGTGCCTATAAACAGTAAAATTCTTACTCAATTAACCAAATGAATTTTTTCCTTTGATGAAAATTTTTAATGAAAAACACACATATGAATGTCCATTTTCTTAGAGAACTTATAAGTAATCTTAATATTTATTATCCCATGTGGTATAGAACTGCTAATATGATGGTTTGTCTTTTTCAGGAGCAGGAGTTTGATGAAGAATAGAAGAATTTCTGGTTGTTTACATGATATACAAGTCCACCCAATTAAGAATTTGCATTCTTCACATTCATCAGGTATTTTTTTTTCACATTTTTTTGTATGACAAGAAAAGCATTAAATCCTAGCTCTACCGTTACATTTTTTTCTTATCCTTGTGCAAATCATTTCATTTCCTGGAAGCTTCCATTTCCTCTAAAATGAGGAAGTTGGATCAGCAGCCCCTTCCACTTCAAAAAATTCTGTGCTCAGTATAATTTATTTCAAAGTCTTTTAGTAGAGTAACTAATTCAAATGTGGAAGACATGTATGTTCCAAAATATATGAGAATATTACTTCCTTACAAGAGAAAAAAAGCAAAGTGCAGCAGATTATGTATTAAATTCTATCATTTGTGTGAGGAGGAGAAAAAAGAAGATGTGGACATAGATGCTTGTAAATGAATGAGTTCTCTCTGGAGAACTACACCAAAACCCCAAAGTGCTGGTTGTACATGGAAGTGTGGGGTTAGGGACAGGACAGGAAGGAACATGCATACCATTTGGTTTCTTCTGAATTTTGCATAATGATCTATGTATCATCTATCCCAAAATTATTTTAATTTTTTTTAAAAGTTAAGGAATTATTCCTCTGAATAACTATTTTGTACCAATACTTATTATAATGTTAGTTTATCTGTAGAAGGAGAGGATACACTGTAAATTTTGTATGTGTAACTACCTTTAATAATTACAATTTAAATATTAACTACCTGCTGGGCCAGACTCAGTAGCTCACGCCTGTAATCCCAGCACTTTCAGTCATTATCATCATAATGATATCGAGTCATCATGACTCTTCAAGCTTTGGGTTTTGTAGCTTTTCTTTTTTCTCTTTCCAAACCAAACTCTTACTTTGTTCTAGTTTTTTTATATTTCCCACCCTATGCCTTTATTCTACCTCCTTTTAGTTTGCTGCTTTTAAACACCTATAAAGTGGATCAGAAAACTTAATCTTGCCTTAAATAAGAATCATTATACTCATATATTAGCACTTCAGGATAAAGTTAGCTCCAGGGGCTCTGAATGAGCTCTTTCAAGCTTTTCATTTACTTCTGGTTTAGACAGTGCTTAGAAAATCCATTTCCCAGAGATGTGCTATATTAACTGTATATAATCAGTTGGTTTTAGCCTATCTTAATTGTAATATACCTTGAGGAGGAACTATTATAAAGTAGAGGTACTGAGATATTAATTTTTTTTTTTTTGAGACAGAGTTTCACTCTTTTTGCCCAGGCTGGAGTGCAATGGCAGGATCTCGGCTTGCTGCAGTCCACCTCCTAGGTTCAAGCAATTATCCTGCCTCAGCCTCCTGAGTAGCTGGAATTACATGTGCCCACCACCATGTCCAGCTAGTTTTGTATTTTTAGTAGAGGCAGAGTTTCACCATGTTGGTCAGGCTGGTCTCGAACTCCTGACCTCAGGTGATCTGCCCAACTTGGCCTCCCAAAGTGCTGGGATTATAGGCCTGAGCCACTGCATCTGGCTGAGACATTACTTTTATTATAGTTTATCATTATTTTCCAGTTTATGAATCCAATTAAATTTCTAATTTTATTTTATGTAACTGTCATTGGTTTCATCAATTACAGTTCTTCAGGTGTTAGAGAAAATTAATCCCAGTAGTTGTAGTGGCACATGCTTGTAATCCCATCTACTGTGGAGGCTGAGGCCGGGGGATTGCTTGAGTCCAGGAGTTTGAGGCTCAGTGTGCTATGATCACTCTTGTGAGTAGCCACTGCATCCCAGCCTGGGCAACATAGCAAGACCCTGTCTCTTAAAAAAGAAAAAAGAAAGAAAGAGAAAGAAAGGAAAGAAAATTAATCCCTACCAAAAAGTAAGAAATAAAATCAATAGTTACATGGGATATTTGGATTCTCTCTTGTCTCATAGTGTAGTTGAGGAGCTACTAAATCTATGGATTGATGATATTGAGAGGTATAGAATTGTGTTTTCACTTTGGCATATAAAATCAAGCTGAATTAAGTAAGCCTACTTTGAATTTATTCATCAGTGATCCTATAATATGCTTGCATTAAAACATTTGTTTGAGAGTATTATGCCTGAACATTTTTGGAAGAGAAATAGTATACAAGTAACAACATTTGCAAGCAGCAGAGAGGTAGTTTCTGCAAAATTAACATTATGGAGCACCCTGGAAATCAACATATGCAAGTATAGCATGGAAGATATACTTTCAAGTACAGCATAGCATGTGATTTTATGGATACTAATATTTTTGTTTTTCTAATTCCACAAGGAATACAAAAATGCTTTCTTGTTGTAATACATTCAAATAATGCAGAAGTACATAAAGTAAGGATCCCTTTTTTTTTTTTTAAAGAAAGTATTATTCCTGAAAACAAGGCTTAAAATGACTATTTTCTGTTGATGTAGGTTTAATGGACAAATCAAGCACCATTTACTCAAATTCGGCAGAGTCATTTCTTCCTGGAATTTGCAAAGAATTGATTGATTCTTCATTAGATTTTCTTGGACAGAGTTATGATGAAGAAAGAACTATAGCAGATAGCCTAATGAATAGTTTTCTTAAAATTTATAATGGGCTACTTGCCATTTCCAAGGCTCATGAAGAACAAGATGAAGAAAGTCAAGATAACTGTAAGAAATCCCACTGCTTTTGTTAACTCACATAAATAATTATTTTCTGCACATTGCACTTTGTTTTGAATGATTATTTGGCACATCTGGCATGCATCTTTTAACTGTGTCAAAATGTTTTAATATGATCATATATGAGTTCTTTTATTTGGATATTATTTCTTCCAGTAATTTTTCTTCTTCTTTCAAAGTGTTTTCTTCTGATCGAGCAACTCAGGCACTTACTATTCAGACCGCATGTGCTTTTGAGCAGCTAGTAGTGCTAATGAAACACTGGCTGAACGATTTACTGCCTTGTACCAACATAGCAAGACTTGAGGATGAATTGAGACAAGAAGTTAAAAAACTGGGAGGCTACTTACAGTTATTTTTGCAGGTAAATTGATTTGTTTATTATCATTTGTTTAATAATTATTTATTGAATTTTTACTGTCTGTATCTTCCCCCAAATTAGCTCTGTATGATTTCAAAAGTACATTCTGTTTTGAAGTCCTGAGACTGTGGATGTCTGTAATTGATTTATTGAATAAAGACTTACATGGCTTTCTATGTACTAGTAGTTCTAAGTGATTTACAAATATTAACTCAATTAATCCTTGTAATAACCCCAGCATTGGGCACTGTTGTTATCACTGTCTTGTAGATGAGGAAATGGAGGCACAGGGAAAATAAATATTCCATCCAATGTTACCTAACTAGTAAACGACTGAGTTGGATTTGGACCCAGGCAGTCTTGGGCCCACTTAATGCTCTACCATTATACCATGCTGGCCCTCAATAAGGGATACTGGGAAGAGAGACAGTCTTGCTCTGGGTATGGGATTGGTTTTCAACTCATGCTAAATTGGCCACAGTCCTGACACAGAGACAAATAATTTTGTTTTCCTGCTTGTCTTGTATCAGATAAGATTAGGTTTGGCTGTGAGAAAAAGTATGATAAAAGCTTATTCTCTCTCACATAATATCTAGAGGTAGACCTGGTGACTCTGCTCCAGAGTCCTCAGGATCCAGGCTTCTCCAAGTGCTCCGCTCCACCATGCCCAGAGTGTAGCCCCTGATTTCATGACCTACCATGGAGGAGCCCACCTGAGCTCAGTGCAGCAGGGTGGAAGAAGTGGTGAGAAAGGGCCAAGTTTGCCTTCTTTTAAGGGAAGTTCTGGAAATCACTATATGCCACATCTATTTATATATCTTTGGCTAGAACTTTATCATTTGACTACATCTAGCTGCAAGTATCATGAGGAAATGTATATTTTTGTTTGTTTTTTTAAATTCTGGACACATGTGCCTAGCCAAAAATCAAGGGATCTATGAAAGAAGTAGAAAATTGATATTGGAGAATACTTAGTCATCTACAATATTAGCAAATTCCTTCATAAAAATTCCTTGAATATACAAAAGGAGCAGATAAGAAAATAATGGCCAAGTACAGTGGCTCATACCTGTACTCCTAGCACTTTGGGAGGCTGAGGCAGGAGGATCAGTTAAGCCTAGGAGTTTGAGACCAGCCTGGGCAACATAGTGAATAGTAACAAGTATCCAACTTGTTGGGATACTCTGTCTCTAAAAAAAATTTTTTTTAAATCAGCCAGCTGTGGTGACGTGTACCTGTGGTCCCAGCTACTTGGGGAAGCTGAGGTGGGAGGATTGCTTGAGCCCAAGAGGTCGAGGCTGCAGTGAGCCATGATTGCACCACTGCGCTCCAGCCTGGGTGACAGAGTGAGATCATGTCTCAAATAATAATAATAAAAAATAATGAACAATTTTAAAAAGAAAATGTTAACAGGATTAGATTTCACGTTTTAAAAAGGATAATTAGACTGTATAACAAAATGTTCTAGAATATTTGGACAAATTTTATGTTATAGTGCCCACGAAAAGACTTTCCACATTCTATTATTGTGGTAGAATTTTTATTGTGTCAAATACTTCCTGAATGGGCTAACTACTATCTGGGATATGGAAATCTTGAGCTGATCTAACTAGTAAGCTTAAATCAGATTATTGTTTTTAATGTCCATTGTTCTCCCTCAGGAGGATTTTCTAGGTCTCCCCAAGACTTGGTTGGGCACCTGTCTTATTTGCTTCTCTAATAACCCTGAACTTTACCTGTTAGATCTTTTAATATAACATGTATTTTATAAGCCTGTACACCTCAATGGACAGTTAGCTCTCAGAAGGCAGAGGACTGTGGGTGTCTTTTTTCATAGGGCCTCATTATATGATAGATGTTCGGTTGGATACTTGTTATTAAATTAATTATAAATACATATGGGATGAAGGATCACTTTGGATATAGGTATTGAGGAAGTAGGATGACTAAGATAGGGGGGAGAGGGGACGGTGGACTGCAAACAGATATGGATGAAGGAGAATTTCTGACAGCATAGAGCCATGAAAATTAAAGGTAGGATTGGCCAGAGAGCAGAGCTAGAGAGCCAGAAGAGAAGGGCGTGACTTAAGTTTGAGCCTAGAAAAGGAAGCTTGTTGAAGGATGGTTGGTGCTTAGTTGGCTCTCAGCTTTTAGAGGCAGTACTGGAATAGTGGGAGAACACACACAAAATAAAAGCTCACTATTGGCCCTTGAAAACCTCATGTTTGAACCCATGGTAGATTAGTTGTGTGTCCTTGGGCAAACTGCTTAAATTTTTGAGTCTCCTATTTCTCACAGGAAAATAAATATAGTAATGCCTACCTGGCAGGATTGCTGTGAAGATCAGATGAATTAATGTTATAAGAATGTATCTCGGCCAGGCATGGTGGCTCACACCTGCAACCCCAGCACTTTGGGAGGCCAAGGCAGGTGGATCACAAGGTCAGGGATTGAGACCATCCTGGCTAACATGGTGAAATCCCGTCTCTACTAAAAATACAAAAAATTAGCCGGACACTGTGACACATGCCTGTAGTCCCAGCTGTTCGGGAGGTTGAGGCAGGAGAATCACTTGAACCTGGGAGGCGGAGGTTGCAGTGAGCCAAGATCCTGCTACTGCACTCTAGCCTGGGTGATGGAGCAAGAGTCTCTCTCAAAAAAAAAAAAAAAAAAAAAGGAATGTGTCTCTTTGAGTAACTGGTGTATAGTTTCTTTCCTTCTGAGAAGAACACTTTGAACTGAACTTACGGATTTCAACTCGTATCCCTGTGAGAAATGTCTTATACAAGGAATCAAGGATGGAGAGAACAGGTGACTTGGAGAGCGAGTTAGATTAAGCTAAGGAGAGACTTGTGTTAAGCTAGCAAACCTGAATTTAGTGACTACACTTTCTACTAAGTATGATTTGAGAATCCTTTTCTTACAGCAATTCAATTAGCATATTCCACAAAGCAGGCCAAGAGAAGTATTTTGAAGAGACACCACAGGGGGTGGGTAACAGAAAGAAGGAAAGCTCAAGAGAGGCTTCCTCATTCCTTTTTCATATGTGTACTCTGAATGCATGTGGGAAGTCTTTTATTTGAAGGTGTTTGGGGTTTTCCCTCCCCATTTTTGCTTCCCGCCCCCGCCTCTCTCTCTCTTTCTTTTCCCCTGAGAAAATAACGTCTTTACTAACTGTCAGATGGTTATCAGAACAGGAAAAGTTCGAAGGCCAAAAGAACCACCCTTCTTTTTCTTTCTTTTGGCTTTCACTTATTAATTCTGTCTTATATGTAGTTAATTTTGTACTTACCTTATGTCTCGTATTAGTGTGTAAGGTCTTTGAGGGTGGAGACTATATCTTACTCATTTTATCACCTTTAGTAGCCACAGGGCTGCATGTTTTCTGGTTCTGACTGAGACATTTACGAAGTGAAAGCACTGTATTGATAAATGCAGAACTTATTTTCTCCAGATCATTCTCCTCTTTTCTTTTCTTTTCTCTTTTCTTCTTTTTTTTTTTTTAATTTTTTTGAAAGAAAGAAAAAGAGAGAAAAGGAGAAAGAAAGAGCAAAAGAAAGAAAAAAAAAGCATGAGAGAAAGAAAGAGGAAGAGAAAGAGGGAGAGAGAATGGGATTCTTGTTTTATTGCCCAGGCTAGAACGCAGTCTAAAAATGGATATTAAAAACCTCTTTTATGCCAATAATTGTGCTTAACAATGGAGACAGGAAGGAATAGGGGATGAAAATAACAAATAAGCAGCCA
>CAUYQU010040944.1:0-29986 GCA_963574635.1 Cheracebus regulus | reverse complement strand
ACATTGATTTTGTATCCTGAGACTTTGCTGAAGCTGCTTATCAAGTGAGTGAATAAGAAGGTATGTTTTTGGATTAACATTTGCTTAAAATATTCCACATAATATGCAGAAATAGAAGGTAGATTATGTCTGCACAGACTTCATTTTACCTAACCAATACACTGCATACTTGAAAACTGTTACTGGGAACTTAAGAGCCTTGTGGTGAGGTAGAAAACTGCTTTAATCATCTAATCATCATTTGCTAGGCTATTGAATAATGGGTATTGGTAATACTGCAATTCAAATCAGTTATCTTTTTTTCTAAAATGGAGGCTTTTTCTATATAATGCAATGCAAAAAAAAAAACACATAGATAAAGTTACTCTCCAGATTGAGAGGGTCACTTTAATCTACAAACAACAATTTCTTCTTCCATTAGTTGCAGAGAATAGCATAGGTGACACACTACACTGGGAAAAAAAAATGGAAGGGCATGACTGAAGCTTTATTGAAACAAAATATGTGCTTGGCCAGGTGTGGTGGCTCACGCCTGTAATCCCAGCACTTTGGGAGGCCAAGGCAGGTGGATCACCTGAGGTCAGGAGTTCAAGACTAGCCTGACCAATTTAGTAAAACCCCATCTCTACTAAAAATAAAAAAATTATCTGGGCTTGGTGGCACATGCTTGTATTCCCAGCTACTCCAGAGGCTGAGGCAGGAGAATCACTTGAACTCAAGGCACAGAGGTTGCAGTGAGCCAAGATCGCACCACTGCACTCCAGCCTGGGCAAGAGCGAAACTTCATTTCACAAAACAAACAAAGAAACAAAAAAAATGTGCTCAAGGAACTTCACCCGGAATGTAAACTTTCTCCTGCTGCTTCCTATGGATACTATTTAAAATCAAATGAAGAGGGCTTTTTCCTATTATATATAGACTGAATCTGTAAAAGGCTATGAAACACCCACCAGAAGGACAACCCAAAAGAAATTTAACAACAAGCACAGATCTACAAGGAAAATCCTTTGTAATGTTTTCCAAGGCACTACAATTTTTGAACATTACATGCAGGAAAATATTATATGGAAGAAACGTCACTTTACAAGTCTTCAGATGAGGCCTTTTCTATTTTAATGAATGTCATATATGAGCAAATGTTTGATATAACAGCGTTTCACTGAACTGTATTATTGGAATAAACTGCAGTTACTTT
This sequence comes from Cheracebus regulus, assembly GCA_963574635.1. Classification (NCBI taxonomy): domain Eukaryota; kingdom Metazoa; phylum Chordata; class Mammalia; order Primates; family Pitheciidae; genus Cheracebus; species Cheracebus regulus. Next base: position 28,791 of record CAUYQU010040944.1, on the reverse strand, counting down.
GGACTTTCAGCTTTAATCTTGTGAGGAATAGATTTCTAAATACCTTTGGCAAGATGTTCAATGTCTATTTCTTCCCCACTGTGGGTTTTAACTCAAAAGATCCAGCCACGCTCACATTTGTGGTATTCCTCAGGTTAATTAAAGGTAAACAAATTGACAAAGTATTGAATGAGTGGTAAGGACATTTTCATTCAATTATTATTAAACACTGAAAAATGGGGTGCACATGAATTTGCTCAGTTTTAAATTACCCTTAGCATTTAAAAACCACCTGGATGAGTTAAAGAAGTAATGTGATGCTGAGAAAAATATGAATTAATGAAGAACACATTTTGGTGATAGGCCTATAAATAAAAATCGTTTCTATGCGTATAGCTGGCACCCACAGATTGAACAGTAATGGAGGCAGACACGGCTTTCTAATGTCTTTTATGTAAAATTTGGTTGGTTTCTGCTTTCTTTGCTATGCTAATAAATGCCAGAAAAGTGTTAGCTGCATTTTAACTTTTTGTTTACATAGTTGCACGCATACTGAGCAAATTCCCACAGAATACAGCTTACCACACTTACTTAAAAGGTTCAAACTCACACAATTAATCACGCCTTTTAAAAAATGATTTGGTTTCCCACCTTTGAGATAATAGGCCTTTGTTATTTTTAACAACTTTGGCATATGTGATATGCAATAACTGCTTAAATATAACGGCGTAGCCTTCCTTACAATCAATTGTTCAATTTAATAGGTCTGGATAGTAATAGACTGCTGATTCTTTTAGATGGGAAGACATTTCTCCCTAGAAGCATGTAGAATAAAAAACCCAAAAGCAAATTTCTTTGAATTTTCTACAGGAGAAGCCTACTTAACGTGGGTTCATTCAAGCCAAAACATCTTTTTCAGTTTGGAAAACTGAAGGCATCAAATTAAAAAGAAAACACTAAACAGTTTGGAGTGTGAAGTAATAGCCCCACTTCCTAAAAACAGCAACCAAAGTCCTCTTTGAAATTTAGCAGTAGTAGAGAGAAGGCTAATGGGAAGTCGCCTCATCTATAGCCCATGTGCTTTCACATTTTCTCCATCCCATGTCTCTCATGGTAACCCACAAGGAAAGTAAGGCCAGCTCTGAAACTGACAGACTGGGAGCAAGACTCCATCTGGAAGCACAGGTGTCTAGATATTACATTTTACACAAGCTAACAACCTGTTTTTTTAAATATTTGGCCAGGTGTGGTGGCTCACACCTGTAATCACAGCACTTTGGGAGGCCAAGGTGGGGGGATTACCTGAAGTGAGGGGTTCGCGACCAACCTGGCCAATATTGTGAAACACCATCTCTACTGAAAATACAAAAATTAGTCGGTGTGGTGGTGACGCATGCCTGTAATTTCAGCTACTTGTGAGGCTAAGGCAAAAGAACCACTTGCACTTGGGAGGCAAAGCTTATAGTGAGCCAAAATTGAGCCACTGCACTCCAGTAACACTATTTACTGGTAACAAAGTAACACAATTACTTTGTCTCAAAAAGTAATCATAATAAAAATATATATTTAATATGTTCTAATTGAAATGTTTCTAACACAAAGAAATGATAAATGCTTCAGGTGATGGAGACCTTATTACCCTGATGTGATTATTACAATTGCATGCCTGTCTCAGAACATCACATGTACCTACTCATAATAATTAACTTTTTCCAAAATTGAAACATATATGTAAAGCTACAGTTTATACATAACTGAAAGTTGACAAAATAGCAAAGAAAACTGAATTTTTTAATTGTATATATCTTGATGTTTATAAAGAGAACCAAAAATAGCAGTGTTGTTCAATTCGTCCTAATCTCTCTTCAGTTGAAATGATAACCTGCTTTCTAATGGCCAAAGAAATAGTCTATTGAAATTAGTTTGGGGAATCATATATGAAGCTTTTTCTGCATCGTCAAGGGAACATTTTCATTTCTCTTTGTAATTTCCATGTATTTTAATGAAATGTTGCATATATCATGTGAAGTTTCTTACAATTTAGAAAAATCATTTTTTCCTAAAAGTTTTTATTTATTTATTTATCTATTTATTTATTTAAATCCCTTTGAAAATAGAGTAGCCACATACATTTGGTGTGGAGATGGTCATTATCTTTTGCTAATATTATAAGCAAGCAACATGGATAGTACATCTTCATAATTAAATTCGTAATTGATTTTCTAATAAAAATCACAATTTGCTTTTTATTTAAAGAAGTCTCAGTGTTACTTTTGAAATCCAGTAAAACTTAATAATATTTACTTTTTATGTATTTTCTTCCCCCACTTTCTTATCCAATAAATTAATGATCTAATTTGAATTCTCCATCTCAGAGAGAAGTCATATTTTTCATTATTTTTAATTCATACTGCATGTTCAGCCATTCTATTAACAACTGGAAATTATTTCTACTAAATCTAAAATGTTTTTATTTTTTAAAATAAATATTAGTGCCAAAATAAACCTCATTGTGTTTTACCAAATATTAGACAAATAATATTATCTTTCAATATTCTTTTAAGAACATTATAACAACAATATTTTGTATTTTGCTCTATATTTACTTATTGGCCAAAAATTATCAATTATTTGTCATTTACTCAGTCTTTGAATTTTCTGTTCTAATATTTGTTAATGTTATATACACATAACATTTCATGTTCTCGTAACTGATAATGTGTTTCTAGTCACAAGTACCTTCATTTGCCAAAACCAATAATGAATACTGGTTGAGAAATGAATAACAGTAGTAACAAGATACTTTGTCTTTGAACTTAGAATATAATAACTTCTTTCCCAATTTGAAAGAATTTGGATTGAAAATGAAATATAAATGTTCTGTCGTGTTTATCTAATGGAAAATTGTATTCATTGATTTGAATCAGATTTTGCTTTGCTAGAAACAGTCTCACTCATGTCAGGATATGACAGCCGTTTTTCCAGAATCATCATCCAATAAACAAAGTAAAGTTCCAGAGGTTTTGTCTTTCTTATCCAGTTTTCAGATTTTATGAATGTAGTTTTCTTCAACTTCTAATGAGCAGACCAAAGATATATTTGCCATCTCTTAAGTATGACTTTGTTAGGAATAACTATCTCTTTCATTCTCATTGTTTTGGCCAGTGGTTACAGCCACGTTTAATGAAGAATTTGACATTGCAGGGTTGCATCTGACCAGTTCTAGTTATGAATTTGTAAGAATAATATCTTTGCTCATTTTCATTAAATCATATTTAAATAATTTGTAATGTCCTGTTTGTAAACTTCATATGGGTCTGCTTAGGCAGCCATAACAAAATACCACAGCTGGGTGGCTTAAACGGCACAAATCTATTTCTCACAGTTCTAGAGGCTGGAAGTCCAAGGTCAAGGTCTCTGAGGGTTTGGTTTCTGGTGAGGGTTCTCTTCCTACCCTGCAGACTGCCAAAGCTTGGATATGCTCCACAACTTCAAGCTGTATTCAGGATTCTCCTTCTCCTCTGAAGACCAGTGTTTTTTATTAGACTTGAAAGGGAATTACTGACATGATGATATCTTTCCTGCCATCTTCTCAAGTCGCCTTTATGCTGAGTCTTCAGAGAGAGAGGGCGAGAAAGACAGGCAAGAGAGAGAGTCTTCTGGTGTCTTTTTTTTTTACAGGGACACAATTTCTATTGGATCAGGGTCCCATCCTTATGATATGGTTTGGCTTTGTGTCCCCACCCAAATTTCATCTCAAATTATAATCCTTAGGTGTTGAGGGAGGGATCTGGTGGGAGGTGATTGGATAATGGGGCTGGGTTACCTTCACACTGTTCTCATGATAGTGAGTGAGTTCTCATGAGATCTGATAGTTTTATATGAGATTTTGTCCCCTTCATACTCTGTCTCTTTCCTGCTGCCTTGTGAAGTAGGTACTTGCTTCTCCTTCACCTTCCACCGTAATTGTAAGTTTCCTGAGGCCTCCTTAGCCATGCGGAACTGTGAATCAATTAAACCTCTTTCTTTTATAAATTACCCAGTCTCCAATATTTTTTATAGCAGTGTGAAAACAGACTGACACACCTTATGACTTCATTTAACCTTAATTGCTTTCTTATTGTCACTATCTCCAAATACCATCACTTGAGGATCAAGGGTTCAACATATGAATTTGGAGGGACATAATTCAGTTCATAGCAATGAGGAAAATCCGAAAGATAGACATACAGCACTATTGGGAAAGATTCTACTTTAACTTGTGTTTCTTTTTCCTGGGTGTGTTGTCATCCTTGGAAAAATAAACCTCTGAATCAATTGAGATCTGCCTCAGACATTTTTTGGTTTATATGGTTCTTGGCCATTTGATCTTAGATGTCAAAATTATTAATGCAAGAAATATTAGCCTTCTTACATGAGGGATTCAAAAATCTCCAGGAAAGATTTTATCCTGTCAATAATGCCCTTTCAGGTCTAATAAAAAATGTTAGTCTTCAGAGGAGGAGAATCCTGAATACAGCTTGAAGTTGTAGAGCTTATCCAAGCCTTGATGCATTGAGGATTCTATGTATCCCATGCCCATTTTGCAGTGGTGCCAATGGTGGCAGAGCTTGTGCCTGTGGAGAGAGAAGTGTGGAAAGTAGACATGCAGTGAGAGGTGTGTTGAACCATGAGTACCAGACACAGTTTGAATGACATGCATGGAGACTATGTTTTCACTTGCATGACTCTCTTACCATTAACAAGAAAGGTGATGAAGCATCAGTCATAAAATTATCCTGTACCACTGAGGAATTTCTTTCTTCTTCTTTGGAACTAAGAAAAATACAAATTTATTTGAAGATAAATTATTCTACTCACTTAGCAATAATAAAAAAATACTTTAAAGAATTTCAAGTAATCTAGGCAATGAAATAATCTGTACAATAAACCCCCATAACATGAGTTTACTGATGTAACAAACCTGCACATGTATCCCTGAACTTAAAATAAAAGTTAAAAAAAAAAATCTCAAATAAGACATGGCTTTCAAAAAATTAAATTCTTATGAAGAGAATCATAAAAAAGAAAATATATTAGACCAGAGTTGCTTTGTGGTACTAACATAGGCAGCAATGCAATAGAAAACTACAGCTTTTTGGGTGCTGAGAAAATCACCAGGAATAAATTATCATCATTTTCAAAAGAGAAATAAAAGAAAGAATCAAAAATATTGCCCCTTGGTGACTCTTGGTTCTTCAATAGTTCACTTTGAGACAGGTGATCAATCACAGCAGCAAAAATTACAAATTGTCTCAAATTATGACTGAGACAACTTGGAAGTTAATCATATTTCCCATGCCATAGTTTATTCTTTTAGGTTTAGAAAATTTAGGTCAAACACAAATGGATCCTCTACTTATTACATAATTGAATTTGCCTTATAAATGAAGGGACTCATTTCACTAGTTGAATAGATTATTTTATTATGTCCTCATTGCCATAGAAAATGTCTGTTTCATTGACTTGATTTTATGAGACTTTCAAAAGGATAAATATATTACATGAACTTAACATATGTGTTAATATTATTTTGGCAGAGTTTTCACTGTTATTAGTTTTAGACTTTTTTTTAAAGTAGTTTTTGATTCAGAGCAAAACTGAGATGAAGGTACAGAGATTTCCCATATACCTCCTGCTCCAACACATGCACGAACTTCCCTGTTAGAGAGATACCTCAACATTCACTTACTGAAGACATCTTGGTTGCTTCCAAGTTTTGGCAATTATAAATAAAGCTACTACACACATTCATGTGCAGGTTTCTGTGTGCACATACATTTTTAATTAATTTGGGTAAATAGCAACAAGCACATTCATGACTCTTAGTTTAGTAAATATGCTTAGTTTTTTAAGAAACTGCCAACCTGTCTTCCAAAGAGACTGTACCATATTGCATTCCCACCAGCCAGGAATGAGAGTTCCTGTTGATTCACATCTTAGTAAGCACTTGACGTTGCTGGTGTTCTGGATTTTAGCCATTCCGATGGGTGTGTAGTGTTATCTCATAATTAAATTTGATTTGTTTTTTAAATGCATTTGAATTTTAAAAGTATAATTTATAGCACTTAGATTACCATGTGCTGGTGAGAAAAATTTTTTTTTGTGTATCTGGTATTTATTGCATCTTTTTTTTTTTTATCCCAAGAAAAATGTTTCTTGGATTATATCTTTTTAGGTTAAAAGTCACATAAAGTCGATTTATAAGTACTCCTGAGTACACTAGGGAAATAAGTTTCTAACTGAATTTGTTAAAACTTTTAGAACCTAAATTTGAATAGACTCTTGCTTTTGCTAGTCAAACTACACCCAGATTCCCATGTTCTGTATTCCTTAAGAACTTCAGTAAGGGTCCTGAGATACTGTGAGGGAAGCAAGTTTGAGAATTCTCACATCTACCACCCTTCAATCAGAGCAATTTTAAATATTGGGTGCCCTATTTCTTGTAAAATTTTATTGGAGCCAGGCACGGTAGCTCACGCCTGTAATCCCAGCACTTTGGGAGGCCAAGGCGGGCAGATCATGAGGTCAAGAGATCGAGACCATCCTGGCCAACATGGTGAAACCCCATCTCTACTAAAAATACAAAAAAAAAAAAATTAGCTGGGTGTGGTGGCACGTGTGTAGTCCCAGCTACTGGGGAGGCTGAGGCAGGAGAATTGCTTGAACCCGGGAGGTGGAGGTTGCAGTGAGCCAAGGGCGCACCACTGCACTCCAGCCTGGTGCCTGGTGACGGAGTGAGACCTTGTCTCAAAAAAAAAAAAAAAATTTATTAGAAAAAATAACTAAATACAAAAATAGTAAGAGGAAGTTACTCGACTAGATGAACACTAAGAGCCCCCAAAACAGTGTTCTAGCTTATAAACTACTAAGTTAATTTGTGAAAGTATAGACTTCTGGAAATGCAGTCCAGGTTCAAACCAGCTATAAGTCAGTAAGATTCTCAGTTGCAGGCAGAACTTGTTTAAGCTAGTTTAAGTGGAAAAGAAACTTATTTTCATTTATTTTTTGTTTTTTAGAGACAGAGTTTCATTCTGTCACCTAGGTTGGAGTGAAGTGATGCAATCATAGCCCACTGCAGCCTCGACCTCCTGGGCTGAGGATGTCCACCCTCCTCAGCCTTCTGAGTAGCTGGAACTACCAAAACATGCTACCATACCCTGCTAATTTTTATTTTTATTTTTTTTGTAAAGGTGGAGGTCTTGCTTTGTTGCCCAGACTGGTCTCAAATCCCTGGCCTCAAGAATCCTCTTGGTCTCTCAAAGTGCTAGGATTACAGGCATGAGACACCACCCCTGGCCAATATATATATATATATTTTTGAAGTGACTTACATAGCTCATAAACTCTCTGAGAAGGGGAGAGAGTAAAATATGGAGGCTCTATAGCCAAGCACAACTCTCAAAGCCATGTAGAATGATTCCATAGAAATCCACTGCTTATACCACTGGGCACAGACATTGCAGCTCACACCACACTAGGCAGTGGGTACTGGAACATCTACCACTATCAGCTTCACACACACACACACACACACACACACACACACACACACACACACACACACACACACACGGACTCCTCCTGGGCCATGCTTTTAGAGGTTGCAGCTTCTGAATCAGATTATTGTATGGGTTTGTCTGATCGGTGCCCAAGCTGCAAGGGCGGATTGGAAATATCTGACTTGCCTTCTTGGAGAAATAAGTTTCACAAGGCAAGAAGCTCCCCCTACATGCAGAAGGAGTACTAAGAAAGTGCTGAGCAGCAGACACTTTTCTCCATTTCTTTTTTTATTCAAGGAATTTTTGTTAGTGGTTACAGAGTATCTGGTACTTTTCTAGATGCTGGATGAAACAACGTACAAAATAGACAGTGTCCCTCTTTCACAGAATTTACAAAAGAATAGAGCAGAGAGACAATTAAAAAGTGAATAAATAAATGTTCAATATGTCAGATGTCAGGTGCTAAAAAATAAATCAGGATAAAGCGACAGAGAAAAAGACCAAATTAGATAGGGTAGTCAGAGAGGATTACTAGGATGATTAGATGTGAGAAGAAGCCTGAAAGTATTAATAGTAAGGAAACAAGCCATGCCACTATCTCAGAGAAGAGCATTGCAGGCAGGAAGACCAGCTCATGGAAAGCCATGTAGGGCAAATATGTTCCACACACTGATCATAAATAGACTCACTGACCCTTTACGAAAATGTGTGAAGTTCAGAGTCAGCAATTACCTGATGTTACCAAAACATTGAATAATTTCCAAAATTAAGGTTCTCAAACCACAATTAGAAGTCTCTGTCTTAGTCCATTTGTGCTGCTATAACAATTCTCATAGACTGGACAGTTATAAAGAACAGAAACCTATTTTTCACAGTTCTGGAGGCTGGGAAGTTCCAGATGAAGGTCCTGGTAGATTCACTGTCTGATGAGATCAGTCCCTGCTTCCAAGATGGCATCCATTGGAATGCTGTGTTAATGACAGAATGCTTCTGTCTGATGACATAAGGCAAAAGAGAAAAAGGGATGAACTCCCTCGAGCCCTGTGATTAGGATGCCTAATCCCATTTATGAGGGTAGTGCCCTCATGACTCATGACTCAACCACCTCCCCAAAGCTACATCTCCCAATACTCCTGTATTGGGAATTAAGTTTTGATATGAATTTTGAAAGGGACAAAAACATTCAAAACATAGAGGCCCCAAAAGAAATTGGGGCCTCTAACCATCAACACAAACTGTGAAGCTCCACACAGAAGCAGATCTTGGGCCAGCAAGAGCAAAATCTTGTGTTGCATTGCTGGTTCTCTGTTGCAGTTGCTACAGTAGAACCTAATAAAGAGAAAGATATTTTTACTGCCAGAGACTGGAGTCAGAGTGCAGAAGTAAAAACCTGACAATGGGTGGAGAATAATTCCTAAACAAGCTCACTTTGAAGAGTAAACAAGAGTAGCATTTATCCAAAGCAGCCAATGACCTTCAATCTTATATGTAATAAAAGGGAATAAGTCCTGCCTGGAGTTTAAAGTTATTTAAGTATTCATAATACTTCCATTTTCATACAAGCATTAACTTACTCACTCTACCGAGTAGAAAGCCCAGTTAAAAATTTTAAGAAAATGCTGGAGTTGGATGAAATGAGAAGCAAAGGATATTTAGTAAGCATAATGTGGAATCTCAACGAAGCAAAGGACAGGAAGAAGTTAGAAAAGGGACTCAAATCTCTAAGCGCTTACTTTCTCCTTCATTCATCTCTTCTGTCTTCGTCTACTTCATTTCTCTTTTTCTTCTTACACACTGGCTTCTATTATTCTGGTGAAAAATAGCAGCCAACAACCCTAATTCTTACCTTTCATCATATAGGAATCCAAAGAGACTGATTTTTTTTCACTCAGTTCTAATGCCAGAATTTCCAAAGATAGACTCTACTTTCAAGGAACATATTGGATCTTTGCCCTCAGGTCCTGAACAGGACTTCAAAAACCCTAGGAATTTCCTGGATAATCTGAGTCTTTGTTATGCTCATGAAGTGAGTGATTATGGGTTCCTAGCTAGCTTCATGATGGAGGCTGCTCACCAGAAGGACCAAGGACATGACAAAGGGGTTAGAATTTTCTATCACTGAACCTGTAGGGAAGGGATGGGTGCTGGAGATTGACTGCAATGACATGGTTGATGATTTCGTCAATCATACCTATGTAATAAGGTCCCAACAAAGACTAAGCACTGAGGCTCAGAGGAATGTCCTGGTGGATGGACATATTGTTGTGCCAGGAGGGTGGGGCACCCCAACTCTGTAAAGAGAGAGCATGGAAGCTCCACTCCTAGAACCCTTCAGACCCTTGCCTGTGTGACTCTTCATTTGGCCATTCCTGGGTAATATCCTTTATAATAAGACTGTGACTGTAAGCATGACACTTTGAGTTCTGTGAGTTGTTCTAGCAAACTATTGAAATTATAAAAGCCTCCAACTATATAGCTGGTCAGTCAGAAATGTGAGTGGTCTGGGAATCCCACTTGCAACTGTTGTCTGAAGTGACAGCTATCTTGCAAAGGATAGAGACACCTGCAGAGTCTGAGGCTTGCTAACTGCAGGTAATTCCTGCCAGAATAGAATTGCACTTCACCCACCTGGGACTGATATAGAATAAACTCTGACTAACCAAGCCTACTCAATGAGAAAAAATAGTGAGATAATGCAATTAGCTAAGCTTGGATCTTCCTCTCACCCTGAACCAATCAACTGTCACATTTACAAACATGATGGCACCTATGACAACCATGTGAATTTAGAGGCAAGAGGCAGCGCCTAGAAAACAGAAGCAGAGCAAACAATATCCTGGTGGTTTACTCCCACTATTCAGAGTTTCGTTGACGGACCAAGTGTGTTATACATTTCATTTCTAAAGCTAGTCAGATCTACAGATGGTTCTGCTGATGCTATAAATCTATGTAATTGTTCCCTGTGTCTGGAAAATACATGTAATGGTGAGCTTCTAAATGTTAAAACATTCAAAATGACAAATAAAACATTCTTCAGCAGCTAAAACATCTGATATTAAAATTGAGAGTTTATAAATAGTAACTTGATCTTATAAACAGCCAGCTTTAAATTCCATGTATCTTGAAAATTATTCAGTGTTTTTCTCAAGTGTATATTTTCTTTGGCCCAATAGATAAGTACCCTCCTAAACACAACCCTGAAAATAAATGTAAGATCTATTCTGGCATTACATGTGCAAAAGAGAGGAGTAGTTTCCCATGTGGTACAGTGGTAAGCTTAATATGGTTACAAATAATTAAAGCCTTGTGGAGCTAACAGAATAAAGATGAACAGGCCAGGTGTGGTGACTCATGTCTGTAATGCCAGCACTTTGGAAGGCTGAGGTGGGAGGATCACTAGAGGCCAGGAGTTCAAGACCAGCCTGGCTAACATGGTGAAACCCCATCTCTACTAAAAATACAAAAATTATCTGGGCATAGTGGCATGCACCTGTAACCCCAGCTACTCAGGAGGCTGAGGCAGGAGAATCTCTTGAACCTGGGGGCTGGAGGTTGCAGTGAGTCAAAATCACACCACTGCACTCCAGCCTGGGCAACACAGCAAGAGTGTCTCAAAAAACAAAAACCAAAAACAGATGAGCTTGGTCTATTTTCACTAGCAAGCACACACAAGAAAGAGAACACTTTTAGCTGCCTCTGCTACTGCCAACTGAATTCTTCCCTCAGACCCTATAAATGTGTTCTATATCTTGCAGCAAACCAAGGCAAAATTGCATGCATTAGCTCTTTGCCTCTATATTGTAATTGCCTGGGAATTAATCTGTTTCTCTCAGAAGAAATTGAGAGTACAGACTGTCTTCTGTTTCATCCTCAAGACCAACACAATGCCTAAAACACAGCAGAAGTAAAATAAATATTTTGTTATATTTGCATTATTTGATGATCTTTTTGTAAATGACCTAAACTGTCTGTTGGTTTGTGGCTAGGCAAAATGAAGATAATTATATTCCTGACTTCACTAGGTTGTTATGAGGATTAAATGCCCCATAAATGCTTCTGTGGTTGCTTTTGATAACTGAGACCCAGTTGACGATCATTATTCACTGATTAGAAGCCATCAGACCCAAAGCAAGTTATTTATAAGTGGAGAAATCACAGGAGAATATTTCATAAGGGATTCAGCTCACTGTTCTCCAAATAAGTAGCAAATGGAGTCTCACTGCTCAGCCATCCCGTTTCTTGTCTTCTCTGTAGTCATTACACCCTGGATGTTACTAGTTTTTTTTTTTTTAACACATTTCAGCTCATTTACACATTCATATTTACTACTTGCTATTCATTTGTTTTCAACAAGTTTTCAACATAATTTATTAGGAGCCAAATAAGGTAGCATCAGTTTACTTTATTCTACATGTTTAGAGACATTATTACGCTTGTAATAATGCAATAAAAAAGAATCTAGTGCTTTTCCACTTATTTTATTAGGTCACTTTGCTTCAGGGTAGTTGGTAAGTGTCATTCACCTTTCAAATATGCAAATATGTCAACTCTACTCATTAAGACTTCATCCACTCTATCCTAAGGTAGTAATCAATAAAATAAAGCTATCGTTAGAAGCAAATTATAGTGTATAGAGATTAAATTGTATTTCTAAGAAATAATTCTTTTTATAGAAATTAAGAATCATATTATCGCCTTCATAGCATAATTTTTAAAGAAATAATTTCAGCTTATGGTTTTAAACACATGTACACACTCATTTTGGGATGAAAAAGTATACATAATGTTCCCGTAGGCAAATAAAATATTTTTTTAACCAAAGGTGAAAAAACTACTTCAGAATGAACCCCTAGGATGCCAGCAGAAAAATTTTGGAAAATAGGGCTACTCAAGAGGATGGCAGATACAAGCCAAGAATTTATGTTTAACCCCTGAATAAAGGAAATGCTAGAAAGAAAAAAGTCACACTTATCAAAGATATGGTTTAATTAGTAAAGGCAATGCCATTCTTTTGAATCATTTTGATGGAGGATAAGAAGAAAGGTCATCTTCTAGAATTTAAATGTATGCATAGAATAAAGGTATTTACACTTGCCAACTACCAAATTAATTTAACATAAAAATTGAAGTTATTTGAACAATTAATTGTATAATCAGAACTTCTATTAAAGCCATTTTTAGAATGTTATTAATTCAAGATGATATTTTTAAATCTCCCACTAAAAGTACTATTGCAAATTGCCCAGTGTATTTAAATGTGGAGTAAATTCTCTGCTACCATGAATGCACCAAAAGCCATTTCATTGGAAACATGTTGGTAATGTCCCTACCCTGTCACATAAACAAAGGTGAGTTTGTTACCTAAGACATGCATTCCATTCTTAATTGAGATTATAATCCTAAATCTTTGTTCCAAACAAGTTATTAGGAAATTATAAGTGAAGGTCTACTTACTTCTGACTCAAAGTAAAACATCATAATTTACTGTTGGTGATCACAACTCCAGCACCTCACTGCTGATATGCTAAACGTGCCATTTTTTGAGTTATTGCCAGTTAACATTCACTTTGTGATATATGAATATCACCATGGAAATTCAGAACCCTTCAGCCACTTATGTATCACGTTAATATTCCCAAGCGGTTTTATTAAAAGTGCCAGCATTGCTCCCCATTAGAAGTTGTCATGCAATGTTTTATTTTGACATTTTACTTCACTGATTTTCATCATAGTTTCCTACCCAGGTTCCAGACACTATGACTGCATTCATAAACTTGCATATAATATGCATGTGAAATCATATTTCCTTCTTGGACACATTAGCAAAATTCCATCTGTCTGTTCCTTTTTAAGTTGTTAAGTTTCCACATTGAAAACAGAATTGGGTTACAATTACCTACTATGACTTCTCATCAAAATAACATTTTAAGTTGTATATAATATTGTTCCACATTATCCCTTCCCTGAGGACTTTAAAATACTTCATACACCCAAATATTTTTACAAGAAACCTAATAGCATATTAAAGTATTTTAAAGTTGAAAGGAACTTTTAGAGATTTTTCTAATCTAACCACTTCATTTTCTCAGATAACAAATCTCAGCTTTAAAAGACTGGAGGAATAGGAGGGCACAGCAGGTGCGAACATGAACTCGGGGGCCAGACCAGACTGACTGGATGCAAAGGCTGTTTCCACCACGGCCTCACTGGGGGACTTAGGCAAGTTGTCTGTGACACTTCTCTGTACCTCCGATTCTGTGTCTATAAAATGGTATAAGACCAACGTTATAGAGTTGCCATGAGAATTATGAATAAATGAGCAAATACATCCATTATCATGGAGAAGGGTTGTTCCCCATTCAGTCACCTTAAATATTCCTGATTAGTGATTCTGAAAGGTGAAGCAGGGTTCTGTCACCCAGCTTCATCCTCTCCCTCTCTCCCACAGAATTTGCCCTTTCCTGCTCCTCTATATCATCCTTCATATGTAAATTCCCACTTTTCAGACATCTATATAATACCAAGATTCAGTGCTTGGAAGCCTGTTGTTGCCACATTGTCTGATGTTAGCTCCATTAGTCACAAATAACATTTTGATTCTCCATCTGACCGATTTTGTTATCCCTCTCATTTGGTTCAAAACTCTGGCAAGGACAAGTTATGGTATCCATCTACGTGTCCATCAGTCGAATAACGGATAAAGAAAATGTGCCATATCTACATAATAGGATACTATTCGGCCTTAAGAAAGAAGGAAATCCTGTCATTTGCAACAACATGGATGAACCTGGAGGATGTTATGCAAAGTGACGTAAGCCAGGCATAGAAAGACAAATAGCCCATGTTCTCACTTATATGTAGAATATAAAACAATCAAACTCATAGAAGCAAATGTAGAATGGAAGTTACTACAGCCTGCAAGCCTAGGGAGAATGGAGAGATATGGGTCAAAGGACACAAAGTTGCAGTTAGCCAGGAGAAGCAAATAAGCATTTCAGGTGCTGGATATGTTAACTGCTTAATTCAGTCATTCTGCACTGTATGCATATATCATTACATCACTTTGTACTTCATAAGAATATATATAATTATAATTTGGCAATTAAAAATAATAAATAACAAAAAGAATTCTAGTAAAGAAAACCGTTAGTGAGGCCTTTAAAACACCAACGTAAGGCACAGAGTTCACGTAGTACCCGGCACAGGGTAGGCACTCAATAGACATTAACAGTGGCCTTCCTTATTTGTCTTGCTCCAAGTCCCCTATCGCACTAGCAACAAAATTAATATTACAGCCCAAATCCCTTATACATAGCACTAATATCTCATTTGTGGACAAAAAATGGAGCTTAGACTAGTTAATACCTAAAGCCCACATTGTGTCTACCTCAAGCTATTCAGGCCAACTTACCAAACAGTCACTAAACCCCAGTGTGAGACAAATGTTCACTGTAAATATTCACTAAATATTGTTTGGGACCTACAGTTCAATTAATAGTAATTTATGTTCTTACAGAGAGTGTTTAAATCATATCTTTATACTTTGAGACATTCAAATATAAAAGCAAAATCTTAATTTAGCCATAGCATTTATTTCTCATATAAATAAACTGAGTTTCTTTGATACGAGTGTTCAGTTTCTAAAGGCTATGTTTCTCTTTTAACTTTTGAGGCTATAATTTTACATTTAAATTTGCTATTTGCCATTTCCTACAATTACCCACCTATACATGCACTCTATGGAGACCATATGCAGAGCAGATTTTTTTTTTATTCCTGGTAGATTCCTTTTTTAAAATTTCATAGTTTTATATACATGTCTATGAATGTGTGTGTGGTATAACTTTCAATAATAAATTTGAAGTCCCTTTTGTGCAGTTGGATCTTTTTCATTGGTCTCACGTATCACATATTATGCCACATCAGTTCCCTTCTCAGAATGCCCCAATGTCTCCCAATCAGGCATAAAGTTAAACTCTTTAAAGTGCCCTGTGGACTGGTTCTGCCTCTCTGTCCGACCTCGCTTCCAGGGAGCTCTGCCTGTCACTCAAGCCATTCTAGCCGCAATTCATCAACCTGCTGTTCCTGGGACATGCCAAGGGCACTCACATATCAGGCACATGCTGTTCCCTCTGCCAGGAACTTTCTCCCCTCAGAGACTTGCTTGTCTCTCTCCCTCACTTCACTCGGGCCTCTGCTCCAATGCCATCTCCTCAGAGATCTTTCCTGAACACCTTCTTTAAAACATTCTCATTCTCCCATTTTTTCACTCCCAATCACTTCGATTGTTTCATTTTCTTCATGGCCCTTATCATTACTTGATAAATCATATGTCTTCATTTATTTGTTATCTGTCCCCCTACTGAAATGTAAGACCCATGAAGCCAGAGATTTGATTTGCTTTATACCTGTATTTCAGGAACATGGTACATACAATGGGTTGAATTAATAAACAAACGAATTCCTGCATGCCGAGAACTTAGCACAGTCCCTGGCTTATAGTGAGTACCAAGTAAGTGGTGGTTGAATAAATGAAAAAAATAATTTGTTTAACAAATGTGCACTCAGAACAGAAAGTGTGACCTGCTTTCCTTTAGACATATTAGAAACTAATGGAAGAGATCATTGTATGCACTAAAAATTAAATAATGATATGCAGTACTGTGTGAAGCTGCATGTAATCAGTTCTGACAATTGTGTCTAAATCAATGATAAAGCTAATAAGTGTGTGTCTGCTTAGGAAGCAGAGTTTGATGCAGACTGTACGTTTTTGGAATGGCTGGTACTGGCTGTTCCTTTCTATGTTTAGTGTTTATTTCAGGAGCTCTTGTAAAGCAGGCCTGATGGTGATGAAATCTCTGACCAATTGCTTGTTCATAAAGGACTTTATTTCTCCTTCGCTTATGAAGCTTAGTTTGGCTGGATATGAAATCCTAGGTCGAAAGTTCTTATCTTTAAGGATGTTGAATATTGGCCCCCATTCTCTTCTGGCTTGCAGGATTTCTGCCAAGAGATCCGCTGTGAGTCTGATGGGCTTTCCTTTGTGGGTATCCCGACCTTTCTCTCTGGCTGCCCTTAGCATTTTTTCCTTCATTTCAACCCTGGTGAATCTGACAATTATGTGCCTTGTTGTTGCTCTTCCTGAGGAATATCTCTGTGGTGTTCTCTGTATTTCCTGGACTTGAATATTGGTCTGTCTTGCTAGGTTGGGGAAGTTCTCCTGGATAATATCCTGAAGAGTGTTTTCCAGCTTGGATTCATTCTCTCCGTCATGTTCAGGGACACCTATCAAACATAGATTAGGTCTTTTCACATAACATATTTCTTGGAGGCTTTATTCATTTCTTTTTACTCTTTTTTTAGTCTTGCCTTCTCATTTTATTTCATTGAGTTGATCTTCATTCTCTGATATCCTTTCTTCTGCTTGGTCTATTTGGCTATTGAAACTTGCGTATGCTTCGCAAAGTTCTCATGTTGTGTTTTTCAGCTCCCTCAATTCATTTGTATTCTCTGTGCTGCGTATTCTTGTTAACATTTCATCAAATCTTTTTTCAAGGTTCTTTGTTTCTTTGCATTGGTTAGAACATGTTCTTTTAGCTCAGAGAAGTTTGTTATTACTCACTTTCTGAAGCCCATTTCTGTCAATTCATCAGACTCATTCTCCATCCAGCTTTGTTCCCTTGCTGGTGAGGAATTGTGATCCTTTGGAGGAGGAGAGGTGTTCTGGTTTTTGGTGCTTTCATCCTTTTTCGCTGGTTTCTTCCCATCTTTGTGGATTCATCTACCTGTGGTCTTTGTAGTTGGTGACTTTCAGATAGGGTCTTTGAGTGGACATCTTTTTGTTGATGATGAAATTCTTTGTTTTTTAGTTTTTCTTTTAACAGTCAGGCCCCTCTGCTGTAGGACTGCTGGAGGTCCGCTCCAGACTCTGGTTGCTTGGGCATCACCAGCAGGGGCTGCAGAACAGTAAGGGTTTCTGCCGGTCTCTTCTTCTGTTATCTTTGTCCCAGAAGGATAGCCACCAGATGTCAGCCTGAGCTCTCCTTTATGAGGTGTCTCTTTGGATATATGGGGGTTGGAAATCTGCTTGAGGAGACAGTCTGTCCCTTATGGGGGTTCAAGTGCTGAGCTATGAGATCCGTTGTTCCATTCAGAGCTGCTGGGCAGGTACATTTAAGTCTGCTGCAGTGGAACTCATAACCAGCTTTTTTTCCCAGGTACTCTGTCCTGGAAAGGTGGGGCTTTATTTATAAGTTATTGACATGCTGCTGCCTTTTTTCAGAGATGCCTTGCCCAGCGAGGAGGTAGCTTAGTCACAGTCTGCCAGCAGAGGCATCGCTGAACTGCCCTGGTCTTTGCCCAGCTGCTGTGGGAACTTCCTTGCAGTTTTGTTTATAGAGGTATAGTTAGAACTGCCTCAGGAATGTGGTCTACCTCAGTAATGGCTGACTGTCTCTGTAATGGCAAACTGCCTCAGTAATTGCAGATGCCCTTCCCGGCACAGAGCTGGACCATCCCAGGTCCAGCTGTGTTTGCTGTGAAACTCTACATCCAGAGCATTTCAGATTGCTGGTCTTCGTGGGGGTGGGGCCTGCTGAGCCAGATCACCTGGCTCCCTGTTTCAGCCCCCTTTTTTTCAGTTGAATGGGCAACTCTGTCTCCCAGGTGTTCCAAGTGCCAGTTGAAACAGTGCCCAGATTCATGCGAGTTTTTGTGTGGAGGCCTACTGTGCTGGCTGAAATAGCTGTGCTAGAGACTCATGGTGCTTTTCCACCCAGGAATTTCCTGGTCTGTGGGCAGTAAAAATTCATTTGGAAATGCAGTGATCACTCACCCTCTGCATTCTCACTGGGAACTGCACTCCAGAGCTGATCTTATTTGGCCATCTTGGATCCTCACCTCATCTTATAAGGACACTCATCATATTGAATAAGGGCCCCACACTTGTGACCTCATTTTACCCTAATTGCTTCTTTAAAGTCCTCCAAATACAGTTCTGACATATTAGGAGTTAAACTTCAAAATATGTATTTGAGGGAGGGGAATACAATTCAGCCCACACCACCACCTAGGAGCATCTGTAACCCCAAAGGATATGTGTATGTGCTTTCCACTGGGTAGATTCAGCCCCATATGAAGAGCACACAGCTTGACTGCATTTCAGCTTCCACTCTTCCCTCAGGCAGAAAACCCTGAGTACAGCACAACCTACACATCTGTAGGCCGTGGCCAAATCTGTACCCAAATACTCTGTCTTCCCACCTGTTGCTGCAGACAGGCACTCCATCCTTCTATCCAGAGCTGATCCATCCATTTGTGCACTTGATCCTTGCTCATTCACCTTCTATAGTCCTCACTGGCAATTCATTACCTCTCTCTGCTCTACCATCAATTTTTCCTCTCTAACTAACCACTCCCTTCAACATACAAACATGTTAGTTATCCCATCTTTAACTCCACCTTTCATCCCAACTTTGACCCCACATCCCCTTCCCCAAGCTATTATCATCTCCCTGTGCCTTCATGGCAAACATTCTAAAGCAGTAGGATAAAGTCACTGGTTCCAATTAGCTTCCTTGCATTCTCCCTCATGTCACCTATGACAACTAACTCTCTCCTCTCCATAAAAAACCATTCTCATCAAGGTCATCAAAGGCCTCTATGTTGCTAAATCTAAAAATCAAAGTCTTATCCTTATGTTACTTGATCCCTCAGCAGCACTTGACACAATTGATCAAACTGATAACATTTGATATTTGTGTGTGTGTGTGTGTGTGTGTGTGTGAAACTTGGCTTCTTTTCTCTGACCTCTTAACCCTGACGCTTCCTGAAGTTTAGTCCTTGAACTTTTTTTCTCCATCTACTGACTCTGTGAGCTCAGTCTCACTGTTTGAAATACCACTATACTCCAGTACTCTCAAATTTTCTCTCTTTCCTGAACTCTAAACATGAATATCCAATTGTGTAGTCAACATCCTTTCTTGGATGTCATGGTAGTCAGAATTATAGAATGGTCCCACCAGATTCCTGGCTCCAGGAAATCCCTAAGATTGTAAATAGGATGGGTCTCACTCCCATAGTTGTTAAGTCTCATTGTATTTAAGAAATAGAGATACTCATGTGGACCTAGCCTAATCACATGAGCCCTTTAAAAACTGAGTTTTCTTCCACTGATCTCAGAAGAGAAAATCAGAGAGTTGAAGCAGGAGAGGAATTCAACAGGAGGGAAATTTTCCACCGTTGAAGATGGAGGGGTCCTTGGAGCAGGAACCCAAAATGCCCTCCATTGCTGAGAGCAGCTCCCACCTGACAGCCAGCAAGAAAACGGGGACCTCAGTCCTACAACCACAAGAAACTCTATTCTTCCAACAACTTGGATGAGCTCAGAAGTGGATCATTTCCTAGCTTCTCCAGACAAGAACTCAGCCTACAGCATCTTGATTTCAGCTTTGTGAAGCCCTGAGCAGAGAATCCAGCTGTGCACCACCTGACTTCTGACTTAAAAAACTGAGTTCTTAAGTGAATGTTGTTTTAACCCACTGTGTTTCTGTTAATTTGTTGTGCAGGGGGGAAAATCAGCTAATACAAATATGCAGCACCTTAAGCTCAACTTTCCAAAATTGAACTCCATCTTTCCTTTAAATCTGTTTCACCTCAGTCCTACCCATAGTCATTGAGTGAGCCTCCTCCCTTGAAGTGGCTTGGGCCAAAACACATGTATTCATTCTTGACTCCTTTTTTGCTCTTACAACTCACTTTCAAACTGTCAGGAAGTTCCACTGGCTGTGTTTTCAAAATATATCCAAGTCTTAATACTCCTTCCCACATTCTCTGCTACCACTTTTGTCTAAGCCATCCAGCCACCATCATCATCTCTCACTTAGATTGTTATAAAAGCCTTTTAGTTTCACTTTTCTGCTTCATGTGACCTCAATATCTGTGCTCAACACAATGGCCAAAGGAGGCTTTAAAAAAAATTAGAGAAAGGGCCTCACTCAGTCCTACAAGTGCAGTGATGCAGGCATAGCTCACTGTAACTTCAAACTTCTGGGTTCAAGTGCTCCTCCTACCTCAGCTGTCCGAGTAGCTGAGCACAAGCATGCAGCACCATGACTGGTTAATATTTTTCTTTCTTTCTTTTTTTTTTTTAGAGACTAGGTCTTGCTTTGTTGCCCACACTGGTCTCAGAACCCTGGTCTCAAGAGATACCTCAGCCTCAGCCTCCCAAAACATTGGGATTACAGGTGTGAGCCACTGCGCCCAGTCCAAAGGAGCCTTTTGAAGATTACAAGTCAGATCATGTAACTCCTCTCTCACTAAAAGTCTTAATATTATCACTATGCAATATATCCATGTAACAAAACTGCACTCGTACCCCTAAATCTATGTACATAAAAAAATTAGTAAGAATTTGCACCAGAGAAGAAAGGAATAGGCCTGACACTGTCCCTGAATAGCTTCCAGTCCTGCTATCAGTATTCTAAAGACAGATAAACAGGAGAAGGGGCATCTGAACATCAATTCAAACAGGCTATTACCTTATTTCCAACACTACATTTCTTCTCTCACTCGATAATATTATAAACAAATCTCAGTGAAAGGAAGTGTTATCCCTACACCCTCAAATTATCTGAGAAGAATAAGATGCCTAGATGATCTCTGCTTTGAAATCTTACATTGAAAATTATTGTGATAAAGCAAAGAAAAAGAAAAAAAGAAAAGAAAAGGAAGGGAGGGGGGGAGGGAGGAAGGAAGGAAGGAAGGGAGGGAGGGAGGGAAGGAGAAGAAGGAGGAGAAGGGGGAAAAAGGAGGAGGAGAAAAGAGGAGGAAGAGGGGGATGAGGAAGAGGAGGAGGAGAAGGAAGGAAAAGGAAAGAAAGAAAGACAAAAGAAAGAAAGAGAGAAAGAAAGAAAGGGAGAGAAAGATGGAGAGAGGGAGGGAAGAATGGAGGGAGGAAGGGAGAAAGGAAGAGAGGAAGGGGGAGAGGAAAGGAAAGGAAAGAGAGGAAGGGATGGAGTGGATGAAGGGAGAAGAAAGAAAGAAGAAGGAAAGAAAGAAAGAATGGAAGAAAGAAAGAGAAAGAAAGAAGGGAGAAAGAGAAACAAAGAAAGAAAGAAAGAAAGAAAAAGAAAGAAAGGAAGACGAAAGAAGGAAGGAAGGAGAATGGAGGGAGGGAAGGAAGGGAAGGAAGGGAGTCCCAGTACTTTGGGAAACCGAGGCGGGAGGATCATCTGAGGTCGGGAGTTCAAGACTAGTCTGACCAGCCTGGAAAAGCCCCATCTTCACCAAAAATACAAAATCAGACGAGTGTGATGGCGCATGCCTTGATCCCAGCTACTCAGGAGGCTGAGGCAGCAGAATCGCTTGAATCCGGAAGCATGGGTTGTGATGAGCCGAGATCACGCCATTGCACTCCAGTATGGGCAACAAGAGGGAAACTCAAAAAAAAAAAAAAAAAAAACGAAGACGAGCAAGCGGGGACCAGAGAGGCTCGAAGGGAGAGGAGAGGGAAACAAGCAAGTTATGGCTCATACATTTTCAGAGATGTGTTTTTCTTGCAGAATTGGAAACTAAGGTAGAAAGGGAGCTAGTACAGGAAAAGAGAATGAATGAGAAAGAGAGAGAAAGAGGAAAGAAAGAAGAAAGAAAGGAAGAAAGAAAGAGAAAAGGAAAGAAAAAGAAAGAAGAAAGAAAGAGAAAGAAAGAAAGAAAGAACAAACAAGGGAGAGAGAGGAAGGGAGGGAGGGAGGGAGAGAGGAAACTGGAAACTGGGATTGGTTTCCCATGGCCCTGTCAGTTCCCAGCCGGACGCTGGCAGGTCAGTTGGCCTCTGAGGCTCAATTTCTCATGACATGGGAGTTAGTCCCTGCTGCCCTGCCTGACTCAGAGGGCTACCATAAGAATTAGCTGAGATTCTCACATTGGGGGAAAATTTTATAGCTAAAGAGCTCTGTACACATGCATATTCTTATTATTAATAAAACTATTCAGCAGGCTTGCTGTTGACTGAGTGGCCTCTCGGCACCTCATCACTCCTCCCACAGCCAATGAACTTGCCTATGAAATTACAAAGATTTCTAGTCCTGCAGGTGACCCTTA
The DNA here is from genome assembly GCA_963574635.1 of Cheracebus regulus. Taxonomy (NCBI): domain Eukaryota; kingdom Metazoa; phylum Chordata; class Mammalia; order Primates; family Pitheciidae; genus Cheracebus; species Cheracebus regulus. Next base: position 6,172 of record CAUYQU010040944.1, on the reverse strand, counting down.
GACTTGGGTGCTCATTGCTTACTGGGTGACCAAGTAATGCAGAGCAAGTTACTGCTCGTAAATTTTCAGAGCGGTCTTTTTCCTGCAGAATCTGAAACTAAGGTAGAAAGGGGAATTGGGACTGTTTGGTAAATACAGTTGTTCCTTTGTCTGACACAGGAATCCCACTGATCAAATGTCAGCTAGTACAGTTGGCCCCCCATGTGTGTGGGTTCTGCATCTGTGGATTCAGCCAGCTACAGATTCAACCAACCACAGTTCAGAGATTCTAGGGGGTCAGGGACAGGTAGATATTGATGATTGTGTTTGTAATGAACACACAGAGACTTTTTTTCTTGTCTTTTTTTCCCTTAACAATACAGTATAACAACTATTTACATAGCATTTCCATTGTATTAGGTATTGCAAGTAATCTAGAGATGATCTAAGTACATGGGAGAATGTACAATTAATCAGTCTGGTTGAAGGAAGTTAGCCGCCCTGGTTCGTGGAATCAATACAGGTTCTATGTATTTGCATAGAACCTGTGCAAATACTGTACCATCTCATATAAGGGACTTGAGCATCCACAGAGTTTGCTATCTGAGGGGTTCCTGGAATCAATCTCCCTTGGGTACCAAGAGATGACTGTATTATTGACACATTTCAATTTCTGCCTTCCTTTATTTCAATATCCCTGGCCTTGCTGAGAATAAAAATTACAAAGCCACCCTAAGAAAGAGCAGAGCAAATGTCAGGAGGAAACATGTCATTGTGAGAATGGGTATAGGTGCCTGGGTGACTGACTGCACTTTGCTCAGATGTGAGACGTTTCTGGCCCATTGCACGCTCCAGGACGCTGCCATGCATGTATGATTCCAATAGCATTACAGTAGACAGAGAGGAGAAAATGCAACCCACAAAAAAGAGAAGTCTGAATTCCCAAGCAGGAGAAATCTTGGAAGAAAAGGCTATTCAATAGTATCTAGACAGCAGTAATTTTTACTCAGATAGCTCACACCATGCCACAGAGGAATTTAAAACTGAATAAATCTTCATAAATCTTTTCACAAAGCTAACACTTCTTTTGCAATCTCTACAACTAAATTTCACCCATAATAGGTGTTTTGTGTAGACTTTTCATGGGGGTTATCTTCCCTTTTTCCCAAGATCACCACTCCACCTTGTGGACTCTAATCTCTGCACTGAGAGGCCAACATGCATGAAATACATCATCTTTTGACTTCTGGTTGACTTCAGCCAGTAGAAGCTCAGCAGGAGAGCAGAAAGAACCAGAAAGTGAGATGTGAGGCTGTATTCCCCTGACCCTCACATTTGGGGGGTCGCCTAAGACTCCTGTGTCCCTCAGCCAAGACCACTGCCCATGTCTCTACTGCTTTCTCCTTCCAGATTTTGGTAACTGTTCTCCCCTCCTTGCTCCTTTGTGCCTAGGGGTGTAACAGCTCTGCTATTCCTGGCGCCCGGAGTACAGCACTATCCCTGAGGTTTCCCTGCATCCTCACCACACCTTTGCAAATAGTCCCTCATGAAACCACCTCAAGTTCCCCATTTTTCATATAGAATCTGCTTCTTGCCAGGCCCCCGATGGATACATTTGCTGAATGAAATGAGCATGTCCCAAATATTTCTTTATTTCAATTATCAAATGTAGGACCATAAAAGAGCACCTTGGTAGAGAATTCTATTTAATTGTAGCATACCCTATATATGAAGTGTGTCTTTCTATTTTATTAAGACAGGTTGAGCATCCCTAATCCAAAAATTCAAACTCCAAAATGCTCCCAAATCAGAAACTTTTTGAGCACCAACATGAGGCCTGCCTCAAGTAGAAAATTTCACGTCTGACCTCATATTATGGGTTGCGATCAAAATGCAATCAAAACTTTGTTCCATGCACAAAAACAGTGCATTGTATAAAACTACTTTCACGTTGTGTGTATAAAATGAAACATAAGTGAATTTCATTATTAGACTTGGGTCCCATTCCCAAGATATTTTATTATGTATATGCAAATAGTCCAAAATTCAAAAAAAATTCAAAGTCTGAAACACTCTGATCCCAAGCATTTCAGATAAGGGATGCTTGGTCTGTGTATCCTTTAAGTCTCTGCTTAACTGTCTTTTCTTCGGACCCGTGGTCCTGGACCTGCAGTTTTTTTTCTCATGGTGCCCGTTTTTCTTTTCTACTACTTATTGCAGCTTCTTGTTACATACACACTTTTGTTTTCATATTTGCTGCCTGCTGCCTGCTAGATCTTAAACTTCATGAAGGCAATAATGTTCATTGCCTTCTACACTACCTTCCCTTTCAAGGCACCTGGTCCATGGTAGATGCCCAATAAACATGTGTTGACTGAATGGCTGAGCTAAACAAATAGGTAAGAAGGAGATGGCTGTCTAATTCCTCAGCTAGCTCCTGTTCGGCTTGGCCACCCCAGCATATGCCCAGATCGTCATCCTCCCTGTTCAGTGCCTATCGAAGTTCAATTATTTCATAGCACCTCAAACCCTCATTGCTGTTCCCCTCCATCTCCTCCTATGAGTGAGAGCTGCTTTCCCAAAACAGCATATACATTTCTAGAATATAGAGTCTATGACAGATTCCCTCTGTATCCTCCACAATGCACTTTAAATAAGAAAATCCAGGACTGAATCTGCCCTAAGCCAAGGGCTCTCTAAGATTGCATGGGATAGTTCTGAATGAAGGGCTCGAAATAACTTATCAGAAATCATCTGTTACTCATACTTCATTTCAATTATGAATCTTTGATTGCATATAACCAAATATCATTTAGGCCATCAGCCTTATTCCAGATCATCCAGCCATGCAATTCTTTACTGAAACAGAGATACCTCTCACCGTAAAACTCTTGAACGTTTGAAGTTGACTCTAGTATTTTGGACTGTTTGCTGTAAATGCAGTTGCCAGAGTTCCACTGATGAGGTGACCATTTCTCCACCTTTAAATTTTGCCATTTCTCTCTCTATATCCTCCAGTCCGGAAATTGTAGCAGCAGTTTTCAGATAAAGCCAGTCTCCGGTAAAGCAGCACAGAAATCTGACAACATTGTATTCCCAGGTAGGTTCAATTATTCCAATGTAACTATATATTGTATTGACTTTTTGGAAATTCTCTATTTGCATATCCTCCCACTCTCACTGAAAAATACATAAGCGAGTTATAAAATTTTAATCATCAACATAATTTTGAAGTTGATGACAATGTGTGAACTAAAGTAGGTATCTAAATATGAAAAGAAGATGCACTTCTAAAATAGAAACTTGAAACATACTGAGAAAAAAATATATCGAGTTTATTGCATTCCCTTGTGTTTCCTCTTCTTTCTGTTTCCCATGAATGTGCACCTTTAGAAGAGAAATTCATTGCTTTATCTGCCCTTGATATGATCTGGCTTCTTTCAGAAGCTTCTAGATAAGAATGACCAGGCTTGAGCACACCGTTGGTTCTCCCTGGCCTTATTTGCAACATCCACAAAAAGCATTTAACTTCTAGCATATTTATCAAAGTTAGATGCTGTTTAAATATTCCTTGGCTGGCCAGATGTGGTAGCTTGTGCCTGTAGCCGCAGCTACTAGAGAGGCTGGGGTGGGAGGATCTCTTCAGCCCAGGCATTTGAGTCCAGTCCAGGCCACACACCAAGACCTCATCTCTAAAATAAATAAATAATGTTTCAAAAAATTTAAGATAGGTATAAAATATCCAAATGTGTGCAAATTAAGCAATATACTTCTAAGAAACCCAGGTTGAGTAAGAAATTACAAAGAAAATTTTTAATATTCATAAACGTATAAATATATGTTTATGTTTCTATATTTTATATATATATATAATCCTTGGAATAAATTTTTTCTTACCCAGAATTAGAGAATGCCAAATAAATGTTCAGGAAACAAAAGATAAACTTGTGTCTAGCCTAAGAAAAAACAAATTTTACAGGTCTTTTTGCTTTCTAAAAAAAGAAACAGGAGAATGTGTGTAAGCATGGTGACAAAGAATACAGAGGGCTCTCCCATTTAAAATCTGACATGTTTGAACTCAACAGTCTCGGTGAACTTCCGGAAAGCTCTACCAGTCATAATTAACCACTAATGAAATTTTACTGGGAAAAACATTACAAGTTATATTTGAAATCTCTTTAAGTCTGAGGGAGCAAATTCCATGAGAATGATTACCTTCCTATATAAGAGACTGCCACAGAAAGGCTCAGAAACAAATCTGTCCCCAACAGCTAATAATTCACCTATTATCAAACCCTCCAGAATCATAATGCCTCAGTCCTAACTGTGAGTCTGCAAATATGTGACAAAACAATTGATGAATTGCAGTGACCAGCCGAATTGGAAATGTGTCTTGGGATTTGGGGACTCCACCCACCCGACGTGTGAGAAGAATTTATGAAGATAACATGACACACTAATATATTTTTACAGCTTAAACAAGATATTCCATGCCATTTTTGTGCACCACACATAGTTTATCAATATAACTCTTAAGACATTTATCCCCTTTTGTGTCTTTGCTGTTGCACATGATATAATTATCAGAAAGGTTAAGACTAACTGACCAATAGAGGCACTTGAATCCTAGGCGGAAGCTCTTTTTCATAACTTTCCACATTTTTATTCTGTTCATTGTTTCATTTTCATTTTGTTGTTTTTGTTGCAAGTGTCTTAATATAATCTTTAGCCATAGCAAAAGCATGAAAACAACTTTGAATGGCTTAGGTGTGACTTATGAACAACTTATTCTTCTATTTCATTTTAGATGGGTCAGGTGGTGGGTCAAATCCTAAAGCAGCGTTGGCTAGAAGTCAGATATCTTTCAGAGAGAAATCAAGGTCACCACCTTCAAAGGATAAAGCTATTAGTTTGTAGGTAGAAAAGACATCAATGCTGTCCACTCCCCTAGCTGTTGGTGAATATCAGATCTACTTCTGAAAACTGTTCTGATTCTTTAGTACAGTCTGTACAGTTAATTACAGAAAAGTACTTCAGGCTTCTCTGGTTAATCATATTTAACATATAAAAATGTATTCTGCTATGTTGAGTAGTCAAGAAAATTTCTGTATATTAAAATAGTTAATATGTACCCGGCCTGTCACTGCTTACGATAAAAAAGAAAGTAGCTAAGGTTTGGCAAGTCATTAGAGTGTCTGCCTCCCACAGGGCGCTTTTCCTGAATTAGCTTACTAAGTCCTTATGCAACCCTAAGAGATAGGGACTATTATGGTGCCCATTTTCTAAATGAGGAAACAGTCTTCTGGAGTTTGCAAATTTTTCCCAAGGTCAAAAAACTAGTAAGTGGAAGGGCTGGAACTTTAACTTGAGTCCATCCTCCTCCAAAACCCACACTCTTGAGAGTTACTCTTAAGTTTTTGATAAATTCCTATGTACTTTATGTTGCTCGTATATGTATTTGAAATATTTCAAATATCAAGCAGGCACTGGAATAACATTTAACCATATCACAAATCCTTTGAAATTAGACAAATTAGGATGAGAGACTTCAACAACTATGAACAGTGTGATCTTAGAAAATTTACTCAAACTCGTTAAGCTGCAGTTTTTGCATTTGTATAAGGCTCACAGGATTATTAAAGGACAAGTGAGAGCACATATGTCAGGTCTATAATAAGAATCTAACAAATGGTAATGTCTTTCCTTTAATCCATTTAAAACTTTTCAAAATTTAGTATAATCAACTTCAAACAAACAGCCTTGCACATATCCTCCCTCTTACTAGCTTGCATATAGCAGGCAATTTCATAAATATCTATTAAAGAAAACAGAACACTTATAGTAATCCTTAATACGAAAATATTATCTGATTGAAACTTTAGTAAGTACTTTCTGTTATTGCACTTTGTCAAAAGGAATGTGTACCTACAATGGCACTGAATCAGATAGCTTATCCTCTTAAGTCAGAGCCTATTACACTCTGAAATTGAAACTTAAAATAACCAACATACAACAGCCACCTGCAAAACTACTCACTTAAAAAAGATTTGCGGGGAGAGAGATCCAAGATGGCCGATCACTAGCAGCTCAGGATTGCAGCTCCCAGTAAAAGCGCAAAGAGCCAGTGGACGCCACACTTACCAATAAATTTTCGCTGCCCACGGACCAGGACATTCCCAGCGGAGGAGCCCCA
>CAUYQU010040942.1:0-10012 GCA_963574635.1 Cheracebus regulus | reverse complement strand
ACCTGTAATCCCAGCCATTCAGGAGGCTGAGGCAAGAGAATTGCTTAAACCCAGGAGGTGGAGGTTGCAGGGAGCCGAGATCACGCCATTGCACTCCAGTCTAGGCGACAGTGTAAGACTCCATCTCAAAATAAAGTAAAAATTCATTGCCACTGGAAGATCTGCCAGAAACAAAGGCTCAAGAGACCTGGAGTTCAGTGCTGTTTCCCTTTCAAAGTCAGCCGTCCTCCCTGAACTCTTTAACTGTTAAAGGAATGAACCGATCAGCTGGTGACGCCAACATTGCCACATGACTCCAAAAAAGGACCAGAAACTTCATCCGGCTCCAGTTATACCCATTCCTTGTCCACTATGTCAAGAAGCTGGAGGTGCGGCTGACATGCAGCCAGTCTAACTGTGTGGGGACTGCACGCCATGCTCCTGCCCAGAACTGCAAAGCTGCTGTGGGAAGAGCAGCCCTGCTGCTGGCAGAGTCCGCAGTCCCAATGCCGGGCTGCCTGGCCAAGAAGATGAATGGGCAGCCCTGTGCACATTTTATTTGTGTTTAAATAAAGCCATAAAAGCTGGGTGAGGTGGGGGGGAAGGCCAGGTGCAGTGGCTCGTGACTGTGCTGTAATCCCAGGACTTTGGGAGGCCGAGGTGGGTGGATCACCCGAGGCCAGGAGTTCAAGACCAGCCTGGCCAACATGGTGAAACCCCATCTCTACTAAAAATACAAAAATGAGCCAGGTGTGGTGGCCCGTGCCTGTAGTCCCAGCTGCTCAGGAGGTTGAGGCAGGGGAATCACTTGAACTTGGGAAGTGGAGGTTGCAGTGAGCCCAGATTGCACCACTACACTCCAGCCTAGGTGTCAAAAGCCAGACTCCATCTCAAACAAAAACAAAAACGAAACAGAGTAAAGAATCTGCCCAGGCTGTCTGGCACCGGAGGGTGCCTCTGCTTTGGAGAACTTCCTTTCTGCTGCCTTGTCCTCCTCTTCTCTCCTAGATGGACCAAGGGACAGGTTGCCATGGCTTTCTTCCAAGCTAGAAACACCAGCAGGTCACTACTCATGTTGTCTATTTAGAAACCTTATTTAAAAAACTGGACTGCAAAGTAGAGAGTAGCTCAAAGGATTAAGCAATTTTTTTTTTTTTTTTTTGAGATGGAGTTTTGCTCTTGTTGCCCAGGTTGGAGTGCAATGGCGCGATCGCAGCTCACTGCAACCTCCGCCTCCTGGGTTCAAGTGATTCTCCTGCCTCAGCCTCCTGAGTAGCTGGGATTACAGGCGCCCACCACCACGCCCAGCTAATTTTTTGTATTATTAGTAGAGACGGGGTTTCACCATGTTGGTCAGTCTGGTCTCAAACTCCAGACCTCAGGTGACCCACCCGCCTCTGTCTCCCAAAGTGCTGGGATTACAGGCAGGAGCCACCGCACCCGGCCAGAATTAAGCAGTTTTTACCCCAATGGTTTTTGTGAGTCTATTGCCAATGGGCTAATTTTGCTTTAATCAAAGGTTTTTCTGATGCTAACTGATGATATCTAAACACAAATGAAAGGGTTGGTTTTGTTTTTCCTGAGAATAGTTGCTTAAAAAACACTAACAGGGAAAAGAATGGATGATTTTGCTGATAGTGGTACTGTTTGCAATTTTATGGTGAACGAAGAATAATTTAGCAGCTAAGGCGGGTTTGTGCCTTGCCTTAGCAAGTGGTCACTTATGAACTGTGCAGTGTGGGTCAACACCTAAAACTCAATACAGAGATTGAACAATTAGACGAAACTCAGGCAGCTTCCTTTAAACAAGCAAATGTTTTTCCAGTTGGCAACAGGAGTGTAAACACGACTCCAGTCAGTGAATATGCTAAAAGCTCTTTTCTATCTGCGATATCAGCTGTGCTCAGCGGAGAGGCTGACATCTCTTCCTCTGTCTCCTCGCTTGCTCATCACCAATTAAATTACTTTTTCTTCTTTCCTTCATACTAGCTCATTAGTAGTAGATCCAAATCCAATTAAATTACCCTCAATTCACAGACCTTTAGGGCTGATCAGCTATTTATTTTTTTTTTTTTCGAGACAGAGTCTCGCTGTGTCGCCAGGCGCCAGGCTGGAGTGCAGTGGCAAGACCACGGCTGACTGCAACCTCCGCCTCCCGGGTTCAAGCAATTCTCCTGCCTCAGCCTCCCGAGTAAATGGGACTACAGGAGCATGCCACCACACTCAGCTAATTTTTGTATTTTTTGGTAGAGATAGGATTTCACCATGTTGGCCAGGATGGTCTCGATCTTTTGACCTCGTGATCCACCCACGTCAGCCTCCCAAAGTGCTGGGATTACAGGCGTGAGCCACCGCTCCCAGCCCAGTCAGCTAATTTTTAAGCACTGGGTAAAATTCTGCAAAGAGCATATATAACACAGGTTAGGAGAGTGTCCTCAGAAATTGAAACTAGAACCACATCATGTGGGGTTGAATGTGGGAAAAACCAATTTTTTTTTTTTTTTTTTTTTGAGCTGGAGTCCCGCTCTGTCTCCCAGGCTGGAGTGCAGGGGTGTAATCTTGACTCACTGCAACCTTTGCCTCCTGGGTTCAAGTGATTCTCCTGCCTCAGCCTCCCGAGTCCTTGGGATTACAGGTGTGCGTCACCATGCCCAGCTAATTTTTTAATTTTTAGTAGAGACGGGGATTTCACAACGTGGTGAGGCTGGTCTCAAACTCCTGACCTCAGGTGAGGAGTTTGAGAGGTGGTGACCACCTCCACCTCCCAAAGTGCTGGGATTACAGAAATGAGCCACTGAGCCTGGCCACATGTGGGAAAAACATTCTGATGCATGAACCTTTGGATTTCTCTGGGAGGAAACAGGTCTCTGCTCCAGCACTTCGCACTCATTATGGTGCTCTTCGGAGAGGGCGAGAGGGAGAGACGGAGGATACAGGTCTCTGTGAAAGATCACAGCTTCTCTGGAACAACAGGTCAAGCTGTGTGTGTGACAGTTAACTTTACGTGTCAACTGGGAGGGTGTTTTTGCATGAGATCAACATTACAGTCAAGCATGGCGGGGCACACCTGTAATCCTGGCTACTTGGGGAGCTGAGGTGGGAGGATTGCTTGAGCCCAAGAATTTGAGAATTTGAGGCTGCATTGAACTATGATTGTGCCACTGCACTCCAGCCTGAGCAACATAGTAGGACCTTATTTTATATAGATAGATAGATGATTGATAGATAGATAGATAGATAGATAGATAGATAGATAGATGATAGATAGATGGAGTCTTGCTCTATTGCCCCTGCTGGAGTTCAGTGGAGCAATCTTGGCTCACTGCAACTTCCACCTCCCGGGTTCAAGCGATTCTTCTGCCTCAGCCTCCTGAGTAGCTGGGATTATGGGCACCCGCCACCACGCTTGGCTTTTTGTATTTTTAGCAGAGACTGAGTTTCATCATGTTGGTCAGGCTGGTCTTGAACTCCTGACTTCGTGATCTGCCTGTCTCGGCTTCCCAAAGTGCTGGGATTACAGGCATGAGCCATCACACCCAGCCTCATTTTATATTAAAAAAAAAAAAAATCCAAAACATTGGTGAACTCCGAGTAAAGCAGAGGCCCTCCCTAATGTTGGTGGGCCTCATCCAATCAGCTGAAGGTCTGACTAGAACAGAAAGACTGGCCTTCCTAAGCCAGGGGGCTTCTCTGCGCCTTCCGCTCTCCTGGGTCTCATCCTGCTGGCCTCCGGTGGATTTAGGACCTGCCAGCCTCCACAGTCACATGAGCCCACTCCTCAACGTGAATCTCTTCCTCTCTCTTCACACATCCTGTTGGTTCTGTTTCCCTGGAGAACTCTGACTAACACAGCAAGTCCCGCTGACCCTGGCTCATTTGTGCCAGATCTTAGATTTTCAGTCGAGGGGCCCTCATAGATCAACAGCTCTAATCTCCTAGGAAACCCCTCTACCAAAAACACGTGCTGCTCGGCGGGGCTAGCAGCACCTTCGTGGTGTGTTTGGGCGCCATCTAGTGCCTAACGCAGGCACTGCACTGTCCTAACCGACCTGCTTCCCTTTCATCACTATCATCCCCGGTTTAATTCCCGAAGCACATATTAATAGACCTCCATATTCGTGTGCATCAGTCGCTGTTTTGTTCACTTAACAAACATTTAGTGAAGGCTTGTTTATGCACAAGGCATTGCCACAGATGCAAAGACCGCACAGCAGGTGGCTTCTCCCCCTCGTGGAGCTCACAGACCAGCTGGAGACAGGGAATACATGCAGATTACAGTCAGGTGAGAGCGGGGCCATTAGAAAAGCAAGGAGCTCAGGAGCTAAGGGTTCGAGCAACCGGGCCTGCCGGGAGGGCCACTGTCGATCCGTCCCACTGTCGATGCAAAGAGCAGGGGGTTCTGTGGGGAGGGCCACTGCGTTCCAGGCATGGAGTGGACTCTGGACACAGAGGGGTGACGGTCGCTTCCTGTAGCAGCATCCAGCCTGCTGGGGCCTCCTCTCCCCTGCTTGCATTCGGATTGCGCCCTAGGACAATTAGTGCCGGTCCCCAGGCCACAGCACTTGGAATGACTTCCTTGCATTTGCCAGGGTGTGGCAGTGGTTCTTCAAAGATCAGGCTCTGCACGTGGAAGCTCCAGCGGGACGCTTGTGCTGCAGCTCCAGAGGGCTGCCTCGCTGGGAAGGAATGGGGACGTCCCGCCGGGGATCAAGGTAAGGGTGGGGTGTGGCCGGAGCCCTGCTTGCTTCCTGCTGCCCAGGGCCTGACCTCTCACCCCTCACGCTGGGGAGAATTGACAAGGAGGAAGCAGGGGGAAGCCTTTAGGTTCCTGCACCCCTGGTGTCTGGGCCTCCGACCCGGTTTGGACCACCAGCGCTTCCCCGCTCCCTGATAGGACTCCGGTCAGCACGGTCCTGCTGAGCTCACACGTGCTCAGGGACTGGCCTGGAGACTCAGGTGCTCCTTCTGGGGGGTTTGACTTTGCTGGTGAAGCCACTGTAAGCCAATAGTAATGACCACTCCTTGCGAGCCTACTGTGTGCTAGGTGCTGAGTGCTGTTACCTAAGTCACCTCTAACCTTTTTTTTTTTTTGAGATGGAATTTCACTCTTGTTGCCCAGGCTGGAGTGCAATGGTGCAATCTCGGCTCACTGTAACCTCCTCCTCCTGGGTTCAAGCGATTCTTCGGCTTCAGCCTCCCGAGTAGCTGGGACTACAGGCGTGCACCACCACGCCCTGATAATTTTGTATTTTTAGTAGAGATGGGGTTTCACCTGCTGGCCAGCTGGTCTCAAACTCCAGCCCTCAGGTGATCTGCTTGCCTCGGTCTCCCAATATCTTGGATTTACAGGTGTAAGCTACCACGCCCGGCCAGTTGCCTCTAAACCTTCTAAGCCTTTCTAGATGATGTTCTCGTTTCGCACAGATGTGGCAATTGGCTCAGAGGGCTGAGGTCATTAACAGAAGTGGGGCCAGGTGCGGTGGCTCAGGCTTGTAATCCCAGCACTCTGGGAGGCCAAGGCAGGTGGATCACTTGAGGCCAGGAGTTTGAGACCAGCCTGGCTAACATGGTGAAACCCCATCTCTATTAAAAATACAAAAATTAGCCAGGCGTGGTGACTCACACTTGTAGCCCCAGCTACTTGGGAGGCTGAGGCAGGAGAATCGCTTGAACCTGGGAGGCGGAGGTTGCGGTGAGCCAAGATCATACCACTGCATTCCAGCCTGGATGACAGAGCGACAGTCCATCTCAAAAAGCAAACAAAAGAAAATCTCCAGTAGAAATGGGCATGGAGCAGGCCGACATCTGCCTGGTTCCAAGTCCTGGACCTCATGCATCCCTCCCTGCTCGCAGGCAGGCGGTTGTGGTGGGTGGGAGAAGGCATGGGGCTTTCCCTGTGAGCTTATGGGTTCCCTCTCTCTCTTTTGAGATAGGGTCTTGCTCTGTTACCCAGGCTGGAGGGCAGGGGCGCCATCATAGATTGTTACAGCATACAACTCCTGGGCTCAAGTGATCCTTCCACCTCAACCTCTCGAGTAGCTGGGATTACAGGCATGCACCACCACGCCCTGCTAATTTTTAGATTTTTTGTAGAGATGAGATCTTGCTATGTTGTCCAGGCTGGTCTTGAACTCCTGGCTTCAAACCATCCTCCCACCTTGATCTCTGAAGTTCTGGGATTACAGGTGTGAGCTACTGTGCCTGTATCGCATCTCTTTTTGTTGTCTGTTTGTCATGGAGTCTTGCTCTTGTCATCCAGGCTGGAGTGCAATGGCACAATCTTGGCTCACTGCAACCTCTGCCTCCCAGGTTCAAGCCATTCTCCTGCCTTGGCTTCCTGAGTAGCTGGGATAACAGGCATGTGCCACCATGCCCAGCTAATTTTTGTATTTTTAGTACAGACGGGGTTTCACTATGTTGGTCAGGGTGGTCTTGAACTCCTGACCTCAGGTGATCCACCGCCTTGGTCTCCCAAAGTGCTGGGATTACAGGTGTGAGCCACCTCGCCTGACTGCCTCTCTCTTTAGAGAGACCTCTCCACCCTGGGGGCAGGTCCGGGACAGGCCTAAGTCTCGGCCCTAAGGAAGGGGCCTGCGCCCACCTTGTCTGCCCGTTCCTTCGACAGACTCTGACTCCATGCCACACATGGAGGCCTAACCTGGGTTGAGGGTGACCCAGGATTCTTCTTTCTGAGAATCACAGAATCTTGCCATCCAAGGGAGATGGCACCATTATCCAGCCCTCATCTGACATTCACAGGTGAGGAGACTGTGGTCAGGGAGGTCGGGGTGCCCAGCCCTGACTTCCCGTTGTGGGGCGCACCACTGTCATTGTCCCCCGATGTCCCCTGATGAAGTGGCATCTGGAATGCTGCCTTTGAGCTGTACTGCTGCCTTCGTGTCTATTCCTAAGCTCTGCCTAAGGCTTCTCACAGAGTGGGCACCTTCTCACAGAGTTTCCAAAATTGTGGATGATTGTGCAACACAGTCTCCCCGGCAGAGGCCACGTGGGCCATGGGAATGGAGTGGCATCTGGTCTTCAGCGTGGGAGCCTCTTGGTTACAGGGGCCTCTTATTAGCAAGTCAGAGCTGCGTGTATCTTCAATGCCCAGGTCTGGCTGGCATAGCAGCGCTCCCTGTTCCTCAGAATCCTCTGGCGAATTAGACAGTAGGTCCTTGATAAAATCAGTAACACGTGCCCCAGCTCTCCCCGCTGGGACCGCAGTAAATCTTCACATTTTTGCCACATCACTGCTTCTCTGACAGCTCAAGATGTTTTTCTGCTTCTGAGGATCCCTTTATGAAAAGCCTTGGAGCCCCAGACATGTTAAGCAGCGCTCCCGCTGGCCTCCCTGCCCTGCCATTTTCCCAGCTTGGCTTCTGCCTCTCCTCTGTGTCTCCCAGAAGCTTTCCACATCATTCACTCTGACATTTGAAAGTTTCCAAGCTTGTTCTGAAATGCCACAAACACTGCCATTGTTATATGCCAGGCTTGGAATGCTGAGAATCCCAGGACGCTGGGGATGGGGCCTCTCGCCTTGCAGGGGAGCTGAGCCGCTGAGCTGTGCCTGGGGGTGTGAGCTGAGCTCGAAGGCTGCTCCTGTTTCTCTGCAGCCCGCCCCAGGCCCCGTGGCTGCTGGCTACCCGGCCTTCCTCCACTCCTGCTGCACCAGGCCCTGGTTCTGGGCTCCCCACCCTCATGCCACCCACTCCATTTATTTAGGAAACCACCCCTCTTTCCTGCATTGCATGGTTTCTTCCGCTTGGAGACAGGTCTGCTTGTGACAGGTTCTCTAGTTTTCTTTTCTTTCTTTTTTTTTTTTTGAGACGGAGTCTCACTCTATTGCCCAGGCTGGAGTGCAATGGCACAGTCTCGGCTCACTGCAAACTCCGCCTCCTGGATTCAAGTGATTCTTCTGCCTCAGCCTCTTGAGTAGCTGGGACTACAGGTGCGTGTTACCACAGCTGGATAATTTTTGTATTTTTAGTAGAGATGGGGTTTCACTATGTTGGCCAGACTGATTTTGAACTCCTGACCTCATGATCCACCTGCCTCGGTCTCCCAAAGTGCTGGGATTACAGGCCTGAGCCACAGCGCCCAGTCAGGTTCTCTAGTTTTCAGGAGAGGATGTCAGAGAAGACAAACCTCGACGTGTTTGGATGTTGGGTGTCCAGCCACGAGGTCTGTCTTCCTACAGTTGTTTTTTTTTTGTTGGTGTTTTTGTTTTTTTTTTTTTTTTGAGATGGAGTCTCGCTCAGTCACTAGGCTGGAGTGCAGTGGCATGATCTCGGCTCACTACAACCTCTGACTCCAGGGTTCAAGTGATTCTCCTGCCTCAGCCTCCCAAGTAGCTGGGATTACAGGCCCCTGCCACCATGCCCGATTAATGTTTGTTTGTTTGTTTGTTTGAAACATGCTCTGTCACTAGGCTGGAGTGCAAAGCCGTGATATCGGCTCATGGCAGCTTCCATCTCCCAGGCACAAGCGATTCTCTTGCATCAGCCTCTTGAGTAGCTGGGACTACAGGCGTGTGCCACCATGCCCAGCTAATTTTTTTTTGGTAGAGACAAGGTTTCATCATGTTGGCTAGGATGGTCTCGATATCTTGACCTTGTGATCCACCCGCCTCGGCCTCCCATAGTGCCGGGGTTATAGGCCTGAGCCACCGCACCCAGCCAATTTTTGTACTTTTAGTACAGACAGGTTTTCACCATGTTGGCCAGGCTGATCTTGAACTCCTGACCTCAGGTGATTCCCCCCTCCTTTCAAAGTACTGTGATTGCAGGTGTGAGTCACCGTGTCTGGCCTCATTTTTGTATTTTTAGTAGAGATGAGGTTTCGCCCTGTTGGCCAGGCTGGTCTCGAACTCCCAAAGTGCTGGGATTACAGGTGTGAGCCACTGTGCCTGGGCTATCTTCCTACAGTTCTTAGGCTGACTGAAGTGCTGTTTTCATTAAGATTCATATCCAGTTGGCTTTGGCCACAGGTGCTATTTTTGCAAGCGTGCAGTGCTCTTGCAGGCCACTGGGACCTGCTGGCATCTGGTGTGCCACCCTCCAGCTGTGCCGCCACCTTTCCGGGTCTCTTTCTAAGCTCTGCATGGTACTCTTCACAGAGTGGGCACATCCTAGTTTCCAACACTCTGAACGATGGTGCAAACACGGCTGTACTCCAGATCTTCTGTGGGACACCACAGTCCCATTCTGTGTTAGCCACACAGGAATCAGCAAGACACCCTGCTGACTTCATTTTTACTGGTTGTTCCCAGACTTTTGGACTCGTAGGCTAGAAAACAGAAAGCAACAGGGTAGACATAGGTAACCAAGTTTTATTTTGCCTAGTGAAGACACAAACAAAACCAAACAAGACGACGCCTACAATCACAGGCGCTCTCATGTCCCACAACAAAGCACATTTTAATGCCAGAAAAGTAGGAGGAAGAGCATAAAATCAGAGTGAAAGACAGCGCTTGCCAGGAAAGGACAGATCTCACGCTGACGGTTTCACTGCGGAGGGATGAAAACCTGGCCAAGGCCCAGCCACTGTTAGCAAGCCAGCGTTTCCTTTGTTATTTATTTTATTTTTAATCTTTTTTAGTACAGATGGGGTTTCACTATGTTGGCCAGACTGGTCTCAAACTCCTGACCTCGTGATCCACCCACTTCAATCTCCCAAAGTGCTGAGATTACAGACGTGAGCCACCATGCCCGGCTTCATTTATTATTTTTTTTTATTTTTAGAGATAGGGTCTCACTGTGTTGCCAGGCTGGGGTGCTGTGGTGCCATCATCTCACTGGAGCCTCAAACTCCTGGGCACTAGTGATCCTTGTGCCTCAGCCTCCCGAGTAGCTAGGACTATGGGCATGCACCACCACACCTAGCTAACTTTTTTTTTTTTTTTTTTTGAGACAGAGTCTCACTGTGTCACCCAGGCTGGAGTGCAGTGTTGTGATCTCAGCTCACTGCAACTTCTGCCTCCTGGATTCAAGCAATTCTCCTGCCTCAGCCTCCCGAGTAGCTGGGACTACAGGTG
>CAUYQU010040941.1:0-97508 GCA_963574635.1 Cheracebus regulus | reverse complement strand
ATTTCTACTGATGCTGAAAAAGCATGTGATAAAATTCAACATGTCTTCATGATAAAAACCCTCAAAAAACTGAGTATGGAACATACTTCCACATAACAGAAGCCATATACAACAGATCTGCAGCTAATATCATACTGAATGGGAAAAACTGAAAGACTTTCCTCTAAGATGTGGAAGAAGACAAGGTTGCCCACTTTCTCTGCTGTTACTCAATATAATACTTGTAGTCCTAGCTAGAGTAATTAGACAAGTAAAAGAAATAAAGGGCATCCAGATTGGAAAGAAAGATGTCAAATTATCCTATTTGCAGATGATATGATCTTATATTTGGAAAAATCTAAAGAATTCACAAAAAATCTATTAGAACTGATAAATTCAATACAGTTGCAGGTTACAAAATCAACATACAAAAATCAATAGCTTTTCTATATGCCAAAAGTAAACAATATGAAAAACAAATTTAAAAGTACTCCCATTTACCATAGCCAAAAAACAGTAAATACCTAGGAAATAATTGAAAAAGTGAAAGTTCTCTACAATATAAACTATAAAACACTAATGAAAGAAATTGAAGAGCACACACAAAAAATAGAAATATAGTCCATGTTCATGGATTGGAAGAATCATTATTGTTAAAATGTCCATACTACAATGCAATCTATAGAGTCTATGCGATCCCTATCAAAGTACTAATGGCATTATTCACAGAAATAGAAAAAAATAATACTTAAATTTATATGGAACAACAGAAGACCCAGAATGGCCAAAGGTTTCCTAAGCAAAAAGAACAAAACTGCCTAGAATAAATGGGAATATATGAAAAAGAAATGTGGAAGAATCACATTACCTGACCTCAAATTATACTACAGAGCTGTAGGGACCAAAACAGGGTAGCACTAGCATAAAAACAGACACATAGACCTATGAAACAAAATATAGAACCTGGAAACACATCCATACACCTACAATTAACTCATTTTCAACAAAGAGGCCAAGAACAGACACTGAGGAAAAGACAGTGTCTTCAATAAACGGTAGTCAGAAAACTGGATGTTCGTATGCAGAAGAATGAAACACCATATACAAAATCAAATCAAAATGGATAAAAGACTTGAATCTAAGACGTCAAACTATGGAACTTCTGTAAAACAACATCAGAGAAAATCTCCAGGACATCAATCTAGGCAAAACTTTCTTGAGTAATCCCCCACAAGCACAGGCCACCAAAGCAAAAATGGACAAATGGAATCACGTAAAGGTAAAAAGTTTCTGACACACAGCAGCAAAAACAGTCAGCAAAGTGAAAAGACAGCCCACACCATGGGAGAAAATTTTTGCAAACTACCTATCAACAAGGGATTAATAACAAGAATATATAAGGAGTTCAAACAACTCTATTTAGAAAAAATCTAATCATTCTATTTTAAAAATAAACAAGAGATTGGAATAGACCTTTATAAAAAGGAAGACATATAACAGCAAACGAGCAAAAGAAAAGGTGCTCAGCATTGCTGGTCATCAGGGAAATGCAAATCAAAACTGTAGTGAGATACCATCTCACCCCAATTAAAATGGCTATATCCAAAAGACCACAGTAGCAAAGTTGGCAAGGATGTGAAGAAAAGGGAACCCTCGTACATTCTTGGTGGGAATGTTAATTAGTACAACCACTGGAGGGAACAGTTTGGAGGTACCTCAAAAAACTAAACAAAGAGCAACGATATGATCCAGCAACCCCACTGCTGGGTACGTACAACAAAAGAAAGGAAATCAGTATATCAAAGACCTATCTGCAAGTTTGTTGTTTGTTGCCGTAGTGTTCAACAGCTAAGATTTGGAAGCAACCTAAATGTCCATCAACAGATGAATGGATCAAGAAAATGTTACTTATACACAATGGAATTTAAAAAAGGATGAGATCCTGTCATTTGCAACAACATGGATTGGAAGTGGAGGTCATTATGTTAAGTGAAATATGCCAGGCACAGAAAGAAAAACATCACATGTTCTCACTTATTTATGGGATGTAAAAATCAAAACAATTGAAATGGAGATGGAGAGTACAAGGATGGTTGACAGAGGCTGGGAAGGGTAGTGGAATGTGGGGAGGAGGTAGGGATGGTTCATGGGCCCAAAAAAATAGAAGAATAATACCTAGTATTTGATAGCACAACTGGGTAAATATAGTCAAAATAATTTAATTGTACATTTTAAAATAAGTAAAATTACACACAAAGGCTAAGGGCCTGCGGGGATGGATACCTCATTTTTCATAATGCAATTATGAGGCATTGCATGCCTGTATCAAAACATCTCATGTACCCCACAAATATATTCACCTACTATGTACCCACAAATATAAAAAATAAAAAATTTAAAATAAATATTGATAGGTGTTTAAGACTAAAAAAAAGGCCAAAATGTTAATAACTGGGTGTGAGACTATGTTAAATCTTTTATTTATTGATATTTTCCAACTTTCTAAATTTTTGAAAATGAGCACTAAATACTTTTAAAATTATTTAAAATAATTTGTAAAAATCATTTATGTCTTATGTAATCATTTTCTAAACTGACATCTACAGAAAGTAGGTATATTTCAAGAGTAGAAAGGAAATGGATTTTAGAGTCAGGAAAACTAGGCAATGAAGAAAATTGGTTTCCTCTTAGCAGGGTGGCCCGATACTACAGATAGCAGAATTCCTGTTGAGTCTGAGATTGAGTTTTAAGTGATGTGAAGACATGACCTCCATTTATCAGTGCAATAGAGTTGAGGAGTGGGTTTCAGTTAACCTAAGATGGACAGGGGAAGCTTTGGATCCAAGAATATAACTTTTATAACTTATTGTTTCTAATCTAATACTTGTCTTTTTAGGTTCTTTGAATTAAGAAAAATGAAGAACTTGTTTCTGCAACTTGAGGATCCAAGTATTCTTCACTGAGATTTCTGAAAACCTTTGATTTATAATACCAAAATATTTAGATATTTCTAAAATAAAGTGTATATTTTTTATTTCAGAGATGTTATTAGTTTAAAATGTTAAAAATTAAAATAATATGTATTTCAATATACAGTGATGCCTATGCATGTCTACTGAAAAACAGAACAAAGTACTCTCAGATATATAAGCTTACTGTAATTAGTAAGTTTGAATTTAAAAGATGAAAATTAAAAGCTATCCTGTACATAGAAGAATATGAAAATGAAGAGACAGAGGGACTGGTAGGGAGAATAAAATCTAGTGACAGAATAAGTCATAAAAGATCAAAGTTATCTGCATGTGAAAAGAAAAAGAACAAAATAACCTTAAATGACATACAGATAATATGCCAAACAAATTATAGATTGTGAGAGGAGAGAACAAGGGAGTATGATATTATTTCAGAAAAAAAACATAGGGCCTATATAAAGCCTATAAAACTTTAAACATTTGTGTGGGATGCAGAATTAGTCTTTAATGTGCAGAACTGTCCCATGCATGGCAAGATAATTCAGCATCTTTGGCTCCCACACACAAAATGCGCAAGCACCCTTTGTCATAGTGACAATCCCAAACTCTATCGGATTTAATTGTTTCTTTTTATAACAAACATTATCTAATGCCCTCCAGTATCTATGACTTTTGGAACAAAAGTCATAGACCACATATAAGCTCTTACACATATGAATTTTTAAAATTCAATATAGTATCTACATCCAAGGTTTAATATAAAGGAGAACAATAGGAAAGTAATTTATAATAAAATATTACATAATTTTATATGTAAATGCCTGAGCATGGCTTTGCTGGAAGCCATCAGGACCTAATCTAATATTTACTCCTACAATAATGAGTAAATCTAAATTTAAGAGATGACTTGTAGAGGTATAGGAAAATGAAAGAACAAAGATAAGGATGTGCACCCAAATGAAAATCTATGTCAGGGTATGTCATAATTGAGTGGACTTATTTACATATGATGAAATAGCAAAAT
This sequence comes from Cheracebus regulus, assembly GCA_963574635.1. Lineage (NCBI taxonomy): Eukaryota > Metazoa > Chordata > Mammalia > Primates > Pitheciidae > Cheracebus > Cheracebus regulus. Next base: position 93,533 of record CAUYQU010040941.1, on the reverse strand, counting down.
GACCTTAATTTAAAAGGAAATAACAGGCCAAAACAAATTACAGACTATCAAAGTGGAAAATATAAGTAGTAAAGTATTCTTGCAGAAAAGCTTCACAACGTATACAAAAATGTCTAGCAGGAGTTTTAGATCAGCCTGACCAACATGGTGAAAACCCAGAAAAATTAGCCGAGTGTGGTGGTGCATGCCTGTAGTCCCAGCTACTTGGAAGACTGAGGCAGGATAATCACTTAAACTTGGGATGTGGAGGTTTCAGTGAGCCGAGTTCATACCACTGCACTCCAGCATGGGCAACAGAGCAAGACTCCGTCTCAAAAAAAAAAAAAAAATGTCTAGCAGGACCTAAGCAATTTATAGAATTGGAGCTAATTCCTTGTCCTGTGGAATCATCTCATGCACTACCGTTTATAGCAGTCCTTGGATCCACACACCTAGGGTAGCAACCCGCATTATTACAACAACCTAAAACACTCCCACAGATTTCCAAAACAACCCTGGTGAAAACCACTGATCTAGTCACTGCCTATCATCTTCAGATTAAACATATATCATTACTTCCTTAAGGGTAATTTCTAAGGACTGGCTTAAATTCCGCCCCGCCCCAAAACCCTCTCAGCTCAGCTCCCTTGACGTATCTGTAACTGGCTTTTCAAAATCTTACTCCCAATTTGAATGAAAGCTCAATGAGGAAAACAAGACTGTATTGATCCCTGTGCCATATCCAATGCCTAGCACAGGGCTTGACACATCACATGTGTTAGACAACTGTCTTGAATTGATTAAATTCATATTTAACTCAACAGTACAGTTGTACTTATTCTTGTTTTTCCTTAAGCCAAATTTAGACTAATTAAAATAAATATTTTTAATAATGCCAAGAAAGAACAAAGCATTTAAAAAAAGACTTTACAGCTAGAAAAAAAATGAAACAGGACACTTGGCTGGTAACTTGCAAAAATATGTAACTATAAAGAAGACATAGGGTAGGTCAGTTACTATAATGTTTACAAGCTTTTGAGGAGATTGTTTTCATTCATTTTGCAAAATAAAAAATTTATTAAAACATAAGCAGAGATAATTATAATTTAGAATTATTTAGAATTAAAAATAAAAAATTCATCTTTTTAAAACTTGAAAAATTCTTAAGAAAGTATCAATGAGATAACAAAAAAAGACAATCTTAAAATGCCTTGTATAAGTGGAAAGTTACCAGCTCCAAACTATACCTCCATTTGGCCACCAGTTATCTGATACAAGTGGATGGCAGTGACATGGCTCTATTACATTGTTATTACATATGTGTATTATCATTAACTAAAGTTAATACTTTTTTCAGATTTCAGATTTTCCTTTCCATTAGGTAAAACATTTGGTAAAATGTTTTAAAACCAAAACATTTGGTTTCACTCCCCCTTCTCCACTATTTCCTTGCTTGATTCTTGGAAAGGAAGTCACCATGCACAGCCCACACTTAACAGGGTGAGGTGTTATCCTTAAAGACAAATTGCTTGGATTCTCTCACCTGGGAGATTTGTCAATTCTCCCTGTTTATTTGGTAAAACATCTGGTTTTACCTAATGCCCCTTTCTTGTTCTAAGATTTTATCCAGGGTACCACATTACATTTAGTTATCTTGCCTCCTTAGGTTCCTTCGGACTGGGATCATTTCTCAAACTTTCCTTGTTTCTGTGACTTTGACAGTTTTGAGGAGTACTGGTGAATATTTTGTCAAATGTTCCTCTATTTGGATTTTCTGATGATTTTCTAGTGATTAGACTAGGGTTATGGATTTTGGGGGAGGAAGAACACAGAGGTAAAATGTCATTTACATCACATTATATCAACAGCACATAGAACACAACTTGCAAGTGTTAGTGTTGACCTTGATCACCTAGCTAAGATAGTATTTGTCATGTTTTTCCACTGTAAAGTTACTCCTCTGCCCTTTCTCCAACCTTTCCTTGCTTTATTCTTGAGAAGGAAGTCACCATGCAAAGCCCATACCTATGGGGTGAGGTGTTATCCTTAAGGACAAACTGTTTGGATTCTCTTGCCTGGGAGATTTGTCCATTCTCCCTATTTATTTATTTATATGAGTATAAACTCAAGGATATTTATTTTATACTTTAGTGTATAATCCAATATTACTTTATTTTGTTGCGCAATTGTTTCAGTTTTGGCAACTGGGAGACCCTTCACTTGGCTCCCGTGCCCCTTTCAGACACTTTCATCAACGTGGTTTTGTTTTTTGTTTGCTTGATTTTGTTTGTTTTGTTTTTTGAGCATTTCTTACTTTCTGGTATGACATGTTGCCCCAGGATCATCTTACATATTCCTTTTTCAGGCTAGAATCAGTCATTTCTCCAAGAAGCCCTGGTTTTTACTGGAGAATGGTATTAGACAGCAAGATCTGGTCACTGGGTGTGCTCAATACTGCTAGGGTGTCCTTCCTTCTAGGGCCTCCCAGCTAACAGAGCAAGGAAATATATGTGGGCCTACCAAACCATGCATATACACATATTTATAAATATGTATCTATGTTAAGAAAAATTGTTTATTCTAATGTCTCCAACTCTAATTTATTACCACCTGTTTCATTCTAGCTTTCTCCCATTGCTATGTCTGTAGCTTCCCTCTCCAACAGCAAGAAACCATCTACTAGCCATTTCTGTAAGTGGTCAATTTCAGTATACATGTATACTCATTTCATAATTGTTAACTTGTACTCAAAATGTATTACAAGGAACTGTAACACAGATAAAAGCTAATATCTAAAAGTTTAAATGAGCAATGAATATATTAATTAGTATCCTGTTTATATTTGTTCATCAAATTAAATCATTTAAGTAGTACTCCTATACTTTTGATTCAATTGTCAGTAGTCAACCTACTAAATTTATATTAATGTGCCCCAATTTCACTTGTCAGCCAGAACCTAGAGTCACTCAAAATTTTCATGTAAGCATGATGGCAATCACCACACAGGATCTCATTCAAATTATCAAATTGGCATTTTCCAAAATATCTCTGAAGACAGCAACCTGACATATCAAGCTGCTAATTATTCATCCCAGCTTAAAGTATTAGCTTCAGATACTCGAAAGGAGATAAGGAAATATGATATTTCTAGGCACCTCCATTTTTCCTGCCACCACAGCGCAATCATTTCACATTTTTTAAAAGAAATCTTTGAAAATGTTTAATCTTTTACACTACTATAGGATCACTGCTATTGTATAAAAGTAATCTCCTTAAAAATACTAACATTCCTTTGCTGAGCACATTCTATTGGCCAGACACTGTTTAGATGCTTTATATTCATTATGTTACAATCCTCTCACCAGATCTACAAGGTAAATTATACCATCCCTGTCTTAGGGATGAGGGAAATGAAGCTGAGAAGTTAAATAATTTATTCAAGGTCAAACAGTTAGTAAAAAGCAAAACAGGGTGCTCTTATTTTAAAGGCCACTCTTTCCCCTATAGCAGGCAGAACTACACAAAGAGCAATCCTGGGAAATCAATGTCCACGTATGCATACCCAATTCCTATCTGTATAAGCAAAGAGAAATCTACTTGTCTTTATAATTTTACCTTTTATTTTAGATTCAAAGGGTACATGTGCAGGTTTGTTATCTGAGCATATTGTATGATGCTGAGATTTGGGGCACATTTGATCCTGTCACCCAAGTAGTGAGCATAGTACCTAGTAGTTAGGTTTTCAGTCCTTGCCCTCCTTTCTCCCTAGACCCTCTACTAGTCCCCAGTGTTCACTGTTCCCATCTTTATGTCCATGAGTACCCAATGTTTAGCTCCCACTTATAAATAAGAACACACAGGCCAGGTGCGGTGGCTCACGCCTGTAATCCCAGCACTTTGGGAGCCCAAGGCAGGTGAATCACGAGGTCAAGAGATCGAGACCATCCTGGCCATGGTGAAACCCCGACTTTACTAAAAATACAAAAATTAGCCGGGCCTGGTGGCACACACCTGTGGTCCTAGCTACTCGGGAGGCTGAGGTGGAAGAATCACTTGAACCTGGGAGGTGGAGGTTGCAGTGAGCCGAGATTGTGCCACTGCACACTCCAGCCTGGCAACAGAGCAAGACTCTGTCTCAAAAAAATTAAAAATAAAAAAATAATAAGAAGAAGAACATGCAGTATTTAGTTTTCTTTTCCTGCATTAATTAGCTTAGGATAATAGCTTTCAGTTCCATCCATGTTGCTTCAAAGAACATGATTTCATTCTTTTTTTTAAGGCTTTATAATATTCCATGGTGTCCACGTACCACATCTTGCAGAGACAAATTTAGAATTAAAAAACTAAACTAAACTAAAAATCAACATATTCACTTTTTTTTCTAATTTCACATGAGACCCTGTGCAAGGAAAGCTCAGGTCCCAAAAAGAAAGTGACTGTATCAATATTCATCTCGGTCATCTCTAATTTGAAATAGAAAATAAATTTGGTAACATAATATAATGGTTCCTACTAAAGGTAGAGACTACATCATATGGTTTGGCTTTGTCTCCACCCAAATCTCATTTTGAATTGTAGAGCCTATAATCTCCACGTGTTGTGGGAAGGACCTAGTGGGAGGTAACTGAATCGTTCGGGTGGGTCTTTCCCATGCTATTCTCATGATAGTGAATTAATCTCATGAGATCTGATGGTTTTATAAAAGGGAGTTCCCCTTACATGCTCTTGCCTGCCTCCGTGTAAGACAAGACTTTGCTCCTCATTCACCTTCCACCATGATTGTGAGGCCTCCCCAGCCATGTGGAAATGTGCGTCACTTAAAGCTCTTTCCTTTATAAATTACCCAATCTCAGGTATGTCTTTATTAGCAGCATGAGAACAGAGTAATATGCTTCATAATCCATTAACAATTTTTATAGTGTTCTTTCTGAAAAGATCTACAAGAGAATATGAATAGTTGAAGGATTTAAAAGTACAAATAATTTACACAAAGGAGTTTTTTTTTTTTAATTAGTACTTGTGTATAGTACAAGCTCATTTTAATTTCCTTGCTTTTTATCCCTTGACAAATGACTGTGTTTTGTTTGGCCCAAATCAAAATATCAAGTCTTTACATCAGTTAAAATTGTTTCTCCTCATACGTTTAGCTTGAATGATCTCATTCTTCTGAAAAATTGGGAGGAGGAAGGAGAAAACCCCATAAGCTATAAAACATGAATCCTTCTGAAACTTAATTCAAAAAGCTTTTTAAATTTTATCTTATGACTAAAGAATCTGAAAATAAATTGGCTTTCATGCTACAACTGAATCTTTTTCTTGATATAAGGAAGAAAAAGAAAAGAGATACAATCTTGGACAAAGAAGACACTATGTGTCTACCTGGATGCAGTGAGAGTGCTGGTGTCTGTTTAGAAGCCCACTGCTTGTTCATATCTATAATTGGGAAGAAAGTCTTTGCCAAATAAATTTACATCTTGGATCTTTTTTCACTATGCCAAATCATGACTAAATCTCCAAATTAAAATATCTAATCTGGGGTTAAAAAAAAAGAGCCTATTTTTAGTTGTGTATAAATAAGTCCTAAAACGTCACATAAAAAGAACCTCATGGGTAATCCTAAAAGATCACATAAAAAAAAACCTCATAGTAGAAAATTCAATGAGCCACATGAACTGACATTCTGGGATTCCCATGCTATTTAACGAGCTCGGCCTCTTCTGCGATTGTAGTAGACTCTTGACTGGGGGTGAATAGGGACAAAAACTGAAGAGTATTCACTACAGGCAGTAATTTACAGTAAACTGAATATTCACACTGAATAGAAGAGGCTGACTAGATAAAAGAGAAAAATCATAGCAAGCATAGGTAGAGATTATGTAAATTAGGGAAATTAAACAAAAGTTTTTCAGACCTAAAGATAATTAATCACATGTGTAAACATCTTCAGCCATAGCAGCAGCAGCTTAAAATTAAAGAAAGAAAAAACAGCTTATTGTCAGCGCTGATAACTGTTGACGTTGTTTCATTAGGATTCCTTTTTGTCTGCTATTTACAAAAAGTTTTCATGGTTGAGCATAGCCTAGAATAGTGTTTTTCAGAAAGGCCTGATATTTGTGCTGTCTAATAAGGCAGCCACTACCCATATGAGGTTACCAAGACTTTTGTAATGTAGCTATTGTAATGCAGAAAATAAATTTTAAATTTTAATTAATTTAAATGGTTACATGTGGCTAGTGCCTATGGTATTGAATAGTGACAGTCTGTAAACTAACTCTAGTTTTATTTTCTAGGGAAAGGTAAACATATGTGTACTACTAAACTCTCAGTTACAAGAAAGACCAACACCTTTTTATTAGTAACATAGACGAATATAAAAAATCTAACTTTACCAGATTAATTCATTTTCCTTTCCTTCAATAAGTATCTATTGGGCATCTACTGTGTAAGTTGATGGCTGGATACCCAGATAATTAAAGGAGGAAAAGGAGTGAAAGTATTCACAAAAGTTCAATTTTAAAAATATGCTGGCCGGGTGTAGTGGCTCACACCTGTAAATCCAGCACTTTGGGAGGCCGAGGTGGGCAAATCACCTGAAGTCAGGAGTTAAGAGACCAGCCTGACCAAAATCGTGAAATCCAGTCTCTGCTAAAAATACAAAAATTAGCCGGGTATGGTAGTTGGCACCTGTAAACCTAGCTACTTGGGAGTCTGAAGCAGGAGAACTGCTTAAACCTGCAAGGCAGAGGTTGCAGTTAGCCGAGATCATGCCACTGCATTCCAGCCTGGGCAACAAAAGCAAAACTTCGCCTAAAAAAAAAAAATTGTTGATTAGCTGATTGAATGAAAATCAAACAATTCTGCTCAATACTCTCAAAATCCTGATTAAGATGGAAAACTTGCTCATTAGAGCCATGTATATCAATTACTCTCTTTAGAGACTCTGTGGCCTTTTTCCATACGAATATTACTGTTTCACAAAATTTTACTTTCCCATCAGCAAGCGCGGATGATCTGATCTCTCTTTCTGTATATAGGTTGCCATTAAAATGATCAAGAGGCAGTCACATAGAAGGTTCTCGTCCACTCAGACCAAAAGAGGTCCCTAAGCTACCCTTCTGGATTTCTATCATCTTTTAAAATACAAATACAGTGTGTTAGTGGAACCTACTCTACCAAAAGATTTGCTTCTTTCTTTTTGTAGGTGATTATAGTAAATAAAATTTCAGGCTCTGTGAAAGCTGTGGCCTCAGTAGACTATATAAATTAGCAACAGTGAATGGAACTTTGCCAGTCAGACATATATAAGAAAAAAGTTTGGGGGGCGCTGAGCGGGGTGGATTGCCTGAGGTCAAGAGTTCAAGACCTGCCTGGGCAACATGGTGAAACCCCGCCTCTACTAAAAATACAAAAAAATTAGCCGGGGCGTGGTGGCACACACCTGTAACCCTAGCTACTCAGGAGGCTGAGGCAGGAGAATTGCTTGAACCTGAGAGGCGGAGGTTGCAGTGAGCAGAGATCACGCCACTGTACTCCAGCCTGGGTGACAGCGAGACTCCATCTGAAAAAAAAAAAAAAAAGGAAGAAAAAAGAGAAAACTACTCAGTAGTCTATACAAAACAGAGAGAGAGAGAGAGAGAGAGAGAGAGAGAGAAATCTTGCCTGTGAGTTCTAACCACACATATACTCTTTTTGACACCTGAAAGACCTTTCTGACCTGGAATTTTTCCATTTCTATAGCAATCTTATCCAGCAATCTCACTGAAGTGACTTCAGCATCAGGAGCAACCACATAAGAACAAACTCTAATTTGAGGATATAGGAATTCACTGTAGCCCCACATACAGGCAATTATAAAAAATTGGAAACAACTTACATGGCAATAAAATACTATGCTTCATTTAAAATTACTAATATGTATTGCCATAGAAAGAGGCCTGTGACATTGCTGACTGGGAAAAAAAATAGGCCATAAAGAATGTAGAGAAAAAGTTTCAAAAAGATGTTTCCCAAAATAGCAATAGTGGTGATTACAGGGTTGTGATGTTTGAGATGGTTTTTACTACTTTGCTGTTACTTCTCTGTATTATTCTAATGTTTATATCCAGTATAAAGTTTCATTCCCTCTCCTCTCTCTTTAAATTCTCATCTCTACCCCGTCTTTATCCCCTTTTCTTTCAGAGGATGTTCTTGCCTCATTTCATACAGAAAACAAAAACCATCAGACAGTGTATTCATTTCCTAGGATTGCAGTAACAAAGTACCACAAACTGGGTGGCTTAACAACAGAAATGTGTTGTCTCAATTCTAGAGGCTATGAGTCCAAGATCAAGGTGTCAGAAGGATTCTGTGTGAGCGTGTGAGAAAGAATCTGTTACATGACTCTCTTCTAACTTTTGGTGGTTGCCGGCAGTCTTTGGCATTCCGTGTAAAGTAGATGCATCACCCTGATCTCCCCTTCATCTTCACATGGTGTTCTCCTTGTGTGCATGTCTCTGTGCCCAAATGTCCTCTTTTGATAAGGACACAATTTTATTAAATTAGGTACCACCTAAATGGCCCCATGTTGACTTGATCACCTCCCTATTTTCTAGTAGTTACATTTGCAAGTACTAGAAATTAGTGTAACATTTTGGGAGGAACAAAATTTAACTCATAACAGATGGACACTTCTTTACTAAGAGTTACCATCTCCACTAGCATCCCTCTTCCAGCACTTCTTCTCCTTTCCTGTCTTCTGTTTCAGTGAAGGGCATGTCCTCACACCTAGTAAACGCTGATTTATCTGGTGTGCTGTACATCCCAACCCTCATTATGCCATTGATTAAATTTCCACTCTTCTGTATTTTCAATATATGCCTCTATATTGGATTCTTACCATCTGTGGGAAGTAAAAAAGTTCCTCTTCAAAGTTTCCTTTCTTGTTTAAGAGAAGTTCATAAGTGTTAGAAATAATAGTTTGTTTTAAACACTTTCTGCAAAAGCCTTCTTGCTTTTTGCTAGTAGCTCTTTGTTAAGCCCTATCCTATGTAGCTGTTAGACATGCTTACAGGCATGTAGTACATTCTATGTCCTTGGACTTTAACCAAGATATCTGTGCTGGACATACAGGCATGTTCCAGCTTGCAGCCTATGCCCCTTCCTTATTTGGACTTCCTCGTTTTGCTCTCCATTGCTTTTACCTGTTTAAAAAAGTTTTAAATTATTAGCCAATCGGGTTTTAGTTTAGATTGTGAGGTCTGGTTCCAGCCAATGGAGATCAGACATAGCAGTTAAGGACAACCCCAAATGCATAAGGAATAAATATGTCTGCTTTCCTTTGCTTGTTGTACTCTCATGTCAAGATTGCTAAAAGGAGTACCCTTTCTGCAGGAAGTAAAAAGAATTGCTTTGCTGAGAGATTCTTTGTCCTAGTACTAATTTTTCCTTTGTGGCACCAAAAAGAAAAATCTTACACATAACATCATCCATTTTTCCATTTACAATGAGTTTACATTTAAAAAAACAAAAGCCCTTCCTAAAACACAGAGCCCACCTGCTCTGTCTCTCCCAATTATCTGTCACCTGTTTTAACAATATCTCCACACAATGCCCTTTTGCCTTTAAATCACATTTACTCTTTATCCTGCTCCAAACTGGCTTCCATTTCTACCCCTTTCCTGAAGCTAGTCTTGCTCAGGTCACAGATAACCTCCATGTTATTAAATAAAAAAAATAATTTTCTATCAACTTACTTCATTGCTGATGATCTTTAGAAAGAAAATTTATTACTTGTAGTTTCTTGGACTACTCTCTTTACTAAGCTTCCATATCTTGTGCTATGGTTTGAATAGTCCCTCTAAAACCATGTTGAAATTTAATTGCAATTGTTATATTAAGAGGTGGAAACATTAAGAGGTGATAAGGCCATGAGGGCTCTGCCCTCCTGAATGAATTAATGCCATTATCAAGGGAGTGGGTTATTGCAGGAGTAATTGTTGTAAGAGCAAGTCCAGCCCCCTTTTACTTGCTCACTCTTGCTCTCTCTTGCCCTTTCACCATCTACCAAGGAATGACACAGCAAGAAGGCGCTTACCAGATGCTGAAGCTATGCTTTTAGACTTTCCAGACTCCAGAACCAAGAGCCAAATAGATTTCTGTTCGTTATAAATTACCTAGTCTGTGGTATTGTTATAGCAAACACAAACCAACTAAGACTTTGGATTTAATTTTTCTCATTCACTTTGTGCTTCTTTGTTGTTTGTTGGATTGACTTTTTTTAGAAATTAATTTTATATTTTATAACAGTTTTCAATTAAAGTTACAAAGATAATAAAGAGATTTTCTATCTAGCACACCCAGTTTCACCTAATATTAATGGGATGCACTTGTTAGAATTAATGAATCAATATTATTTCATTATTAACTAAAGTTTATACATTTTTCATATTTTTTTAGTTTTTATCTAATGTCCTTCTTATGTTCCAGCATCCCATCCAAGATATCACATTATATTTAGTTGGCATGTCTTTTTAGGCTTCTTTAGATTGGGATAATTTCTCAGATTTTGATAACCTTGATACTTTTGAGGAGTATTGGAGAGTATTGTATAGAATACTCCTCTATTTGGATTTGTCCAACATGTTTCTTTATCTGCCCTTTATCTACTCTTCATTGCTACCCATATTATCATCAACCATCTAGTTATTTATACCAAAACTAAAATTCACTTCTGACATATTTCTATCATCACATATAATCAAACACCCTTTCATTTTCATTTTCACACTCTGATATCATTATTTCCCCTCAGAATAGTGAAATGATTTTCTAACATTTTTCCCACTTCATTCTTTTTAACCCTTTAATTCATTGCAACCAGAGTGATCTTTTAAAAATATTAATCTGGTTGTATGTAGGAATCAGGTTTTGCCATGTTATACTGCCATAACAAGCAACCTAAAGTTTAAATTGCTTGCAACAATAAAAGTTTGTTTTTCCCTCATGTTAGTTATATATTAGCTGCAGGTCAGATGCTTCTCTGCTCCCATGTCTTTTTTTTTTTTTTTAAACTGTTTTATACTCATATCCCACAACTAAAAAGAGTATCATTAAACTCCACATGAACAGGGTGAAAAAGGAGGCAATGGAAATTTCAAACAAATATTCCTGAGCACAAGAAAGAATGCAAGGCATACAGCAGTCCCTGATCCACAGCAGTTTTCAAACCCTAATGGGAAGACTTTTATCATCAAGGACTCTGCTCTGGGGGGTAAGAAATGTTTCCCAATATGGCCTGGTTTTGCCACTATAATTCATTGTTCCTTGTGGCTCTTAGCTCTACACTCTGTTATGTCCTTCCAGTTCCATTATTTTCCTTACCACAAGTAAAAAGGGCATAGTAGGCTTCTTGCCTGTATAAGGTTGGAGATTCGAAGGTTATATTAAGTCTACAAGAGTCACAGTATTTTTTAACTCAGGCTAGAGGCTTTTTTTTTTCTTTTTTGGCTATACATTCCACCAAAACACAGCTTTTTAACTGTTTGATTCCAGGCAGCTCAATTTGCCAAAAGACACATACATATTTCTTTTTAAAATTTTCTTCTTTCTCTCCAAACTTAAATTCAGGTACTTTGAGCTTATCAACCATCTGAAGGAGAATCATGGCCCACAAATGAAAGCATTCTCTTGAATTTATCTATCTATCTATCTATCAAAGGCTTTTAACAGAAGGCAACATACCTGTCTTTCAGAGCATTTCTCAATTTTGGATGTAAGATACAGTGGACTTTTTTTAATGATCCAAAACAAGGCAGAAAAGGGAAACGGAATAACAAATTACACATGCTTTTAAAGTCGTAGACCATGTCTCAATATATCCAGAACATTTTTTATATTTTCAAATTTAACATGGACTTACTCTTTCTGCAGGTGATTTTTTTAACCAACCTCAGGCTAGTTGCTAGCAACTCTTGAGTCTTCCTTGAAATTTATTAAAGCCTGTCTTTGTTTGCCTCGGGGTTTTGCAGGAGGACAGGAACATGAGAGATTACTTCATAAGGTTCAGTTTTTTTAAAAAACTTAGTTATTTTGAAGTTTGGGCATTCTCTGTATTTGATTTTAAGTGATATCTGTGTAGTTTTATTTTTCCTTACTGTTCTCTGTTATTTTGGGAAGCAATCTGTAATCCAAGAATCTAGGAAGCTGGAATTGTCTTCAATTTTCCTCCCATTACATTTCAATAGGTGTGCATACATACATTATTTTCTTAAATCTAAGAATCTATCAAATAGAAGAGGCCCTGTTATTTTATATTCAATTAAGAAATTCTTAAATGTTGCCAATTAAACTACAACATGATATTGTTTGAGGGAAGCAAGCCCACTTTCAGTGATATCGAAATTTTGGGGGGAAAAGTGTCTTATAATTAGTGAATGATTATATATACATTTCAGAAGTATATATTAATACATTCTATGGAAATATATCAAGTAAATTTATTTATTACATATTGCCAAAACCAAGACCTAAAGGGCATATTCTTTGTTTTCTAAATATTATTTCCTTATATTTCATGTGAGCTTCAATACTACAAGGTGGGAAAATATCTTTTAAGTGAACCAATTTAGCAGTTATTCAAGGTATGGGATTTCCTACAAGGAGCCAATAATAGCTTATCACATTCTGAAATATCCTGAAGTATACAAAAGATTTCTGTGCCAAGTTTTACTGCCCCAAGTGGCATAAAATGAAGATAAACACCAACTTCACAGACTTATTGTGAGGAATAAACAAAATAATGTAGAGAGGTAGCATGATGATGTGAAAAGAATATGAAGTTTGGAGTATAAGGGCTAAATTCTGGCTATGCTACTGAATAGCCCTTTGTACATGGACAATTTACTTAAACTCTCTGAGCCTCAATTTTGGTATCTCTAAAATGGGCTTAATAATTCTTCATTTGGAAGTTCTTACATTTTAGCTGCAAATAATCTTACCTTGTTAGACCAATTAGTCCATAAAATTAAAGTATGATAACTGAAAAGATAAGGGCAATCAGATTAATATTACCAAAATTTGTCATTATTGGTTGGTCTTTAAGAGTTTCAATGAACATTATTAGATTGTCTGACTAGCTTTATTTCTCTGAAGATTATCACAACTTTCAAAGGATGGGACTCTCAGGAGACATATTTCTACACTATGACCTTCCCTTGCTCATAATTGTTTATTTCAAGTGCAAATATCTGACTCAGTGTGGACAAATCACTGCGTTTAAACTCCTCAAATTTGGAATTTCAAATTAAGATTACAAAGACTTGATGATAGTAGAGTCACCAACATGGCAGGAATCTGGAGTAAAAATCTATAGATGCCTGTTGAAATGTTACTTGGCTTTTATAAGATATACTACTATTATTAATATAATTTTTTGTCTTAAGATAGGGTGGCACTGGTTTAACTTACGTACATTAATGAAGAACTTTACTTAATACAACTGGAAATGATCCAAGGCAAAGTGATCCCGTTTTTTATGTACCAAAGCAAGTGTATCTTGTTATGTACCATAAAGAAATAGATCAGTAAAGCATAAATATCTAATCACAACAGGAGCAAACGATAGCAACACATACTATAAAAAGATCAAATTCTTAATTCCTCAAACTTGTTCAGAAGGTATCAAGAACAATATTACCTCATAGGTTTTTATTAGAATTAAAGAAAATATATAGAAAGCATTTTATTAACCAAAATAAAATAAAAATAAAAACCCTGAAGACTCTAGCAAAAGGGTTAGGACTAATAAACAAATTCAGTAAAGTTCCAAGACACAATGTCAACATACAATCAGTAGTGTTTCCCAAATCAAAACTACAATGAGATATCATCTCACCCCAGTTAAAGTGACTTAGCTACAAAAGACAGTAACACATGCTGGAGAGAATGTGGAGAAAAGGGAACCCTCATAAACAGTTGGTGGGAATGTAAATTAGTACAATCACTATGGAGAACAGGTTGAAGATTTCCTCAAAAAGTAAAACTAGAGTTACTGTATGATCCAACAATCCCACTACTGTGAATATACCCTGAAAAAAGGAAATCAGTATATTGAAGACATATCTTCACAGCCATGTTCATTGCAGCACTGTTCATAATAGCTAAGATTTGGAAACAACCTAAGTATCCATCAACAGATGAATGAGTAAAGAAAATGTGGTAGGTATACACAACAGAGTTGTATTCAGCCATAATAAAGAATAAACTCCCGTCACTTGCAACAACATGGATGGAAGTGAAGGTCATTATGTTAAGTGAAATAAGCCAAGGACAGAAAAAGAAACATCACATGTACTCCTATATTTGTGGGATCTAAAATTCAAAACAATTGAACTCATGGAGATAGAAAGTACAAGGATGGTTACCAGAGGCTGGGAAAGGTAGTAGGAGGGTGGGAGGGAAGTGGGGATGGTTAATGGGCAAAAAATATATATAGTTAGAAAGAATGAGTAAGACCTAGTATTTGATAACACAACAGGGTGACTATAGACAATAATAATCTAATCGTACATTTTAAGATAACTAAAGGAGTGTAAGCGGATTGTTAGTAACACAAAACATAAATCCTTGATGAGGTGGATACCCATTTTTACATGATGTGATTATTACACATTGCATGCCTGTTTCAAAACATCTCATGCACCCCATAAATATATACACCTAATGTATACCCACAAGAATTAATTTCTTTTTAATTTTAAAAAAATCAGTAACCTATATACTAACAATAAACTATCAAAAATATAATTAAGAAAACAATCTCATTTCCAATAGTTACAAGAAAAATAAAATATTTAGGTATAAATTTAATCAAGAAAGTGAAAGACCTGTACACTGAAACTATAAAACATTGACAAAAGAAATTGAGTAATACGTAACTCAATGGAAAGATATCCCACATTTACAGATTGAAAAAAAAATAATATTGTTAAAATGTCCAGGCTATTCAAAGCAGTCGAGGTCACAAAAGACCCTGAATAGACAAAGCAATCTCAAGCAAAAAGAACAAAATTGGGGTATCATACTACCTGGCTTCAAATTATACCACAACGTTATAGTAATCAAAACAGCATGATAATGGCATAAAAACTGACATCTAGACCAATGGAACAGAATAGAGAGACAAGAAATAACTTCATATATTTACAAATCAATTCATTTTCAGCAAAAGTGCTAAGAACACACAATGAAGAGGAGACAGTCACTTTAATAAGTGGTGTTGGGAAAACTGAATATTTATAAGCAGAAGAATAAAATTAGATCCTATCTCACACCATCTAGAAAAATCAATTCAAAATAGATTAAAGACTTAAGCATAAGACCTAACACTATAAAACTACTAGAAGAAAAACTAGGGGAAATCTGTATGACATTGGTCTGGGCAGTAATTTTTTTAAATATGAAAACAAAAGCACAGGCAACAAAACCAAAAATAGACAAATGGGATTATATGAAACTAAATAGCTTCTGCACAGCCAAGGAAATAATCAGCAAAATAAAGAAACAACCTATAAGACAGAAGAAAATATCTGTATACTATACATCTGATAAGGAGTTAATATCCAAAATATATATGGAACTCAACTCAACAGCAAGAAAACAAGTAACACAATTAAAAAATGGACAAAGGTGTCTGGCATGTACTATGCACTCAGATAATACTGATGGAATGAATGAATGATGGGACCAATCTAACAGTTTCCCAATCATCCCAAGATATGACTAAATCTGGCATGAGCTCAAGCTGGTACCCCTGTTACACTAACATTCAAAGAACCCACAAAAATAAAAAAAGATGCAGCAAATTAAGAAATCTATATTAATCAGAGTTCTCTAGACAGGCAGAACCGCCAGGACAGATGAATGGACAGATGGACGGATGGATGGCTGGACAGACAGACAAATAATTAATAGATAGATAGAAGAGATTTGTTAGGGGAATTGCCTCTTGTACTTATGGAGGCTGAAAAGTCCCATGTTAGGCAATCTGTAAGCTGGAGACCCTAGGATAACGTCAGCATGGATCAATCTAACTCCAAAGGCCTTAGAACCAGAGAAGCAGATGGTGTGAATCTCAGTCCAAGGCCAAAGGCCTGAGAACCCAGGGGGCTGCTGGTATAAGTCCAAAGGCCAGGGAGCCTGGAGTTGTCCACGGACAGGAGAGGAAGAGTGTATCCAGCTCCAGCAGACAGATCAACATATTTGCCTTTTCTCTGTTTGTATTTTCTCCACACCCCCAGCAGATTAGATGATACCCACCCACACTAAAGACAGATCTTTCCCATCTAGTCCACTCAGACTCACATGCTGACCTCTTCTGGACTTATCCTCACAGACTCACCCAAAAACAATGCTTCATCAGTTACCAGGTATCTAGACATTATTGAATTCAGTCAAGTTAAAATTTAAACGTAACCATCACAGTATCTGAATTCAAAGAAAGACAGTCATAATAAACATAAAATTACACTGCTGTTAATAAATAATCAGGCAAAAAATTTACAGTTTTCAAAAATGTGGATTGGTTGATATATTTTCATGTTATAAGGAAAATGACTATTTATGACTTAACAATTTTTAAAGGACTTGAATACCTAATTCAACATTCTACTTACTGTCTGGAGAATTAGTTTGGTTATATGTCTAAAGTGACTAATAAAGAGCTGTGTGTTAAGTTGATCCTGCTGTCTTGATAAGTTATTGTGGGAGAAAAGACCACTAACTGTACTTAGAAGAAAATAAGATCCAGGGGTTCTTTCCAGTCCAAGAAATCAATTATATAACTGATACAAAGGAAGTGAAGCACTAAAATCATGAAAAGGTAAAATTGAAATAGTTGAATAGTCCAGGCGCGGTAGCTCATGCCTGTAATCCCAGCACTTTGGGAGGCCGAGGTGGGCAGATCACCTGAGGTCAGGGGTTCAAGACCAGCTTGGTCAACATAGTGAAACCATATCTCTACTAAAAATAAAAATTAGCCAGGTGTGCTGGCACACGCCTGTAATCCCTGCTACTCAGGAGGCTGAGTCAGGAGAATCGCTTGAACTCAGAAGGCTGAGATTGCAGTGAGCCAAGATCATACCACCGCACTCCAGCCTCAGTGACAGAGTGAGACTCAGTCAGAAAAAGGAAAGGAAAGGGGAAAGAAAGGAAAGGAAGAGAAAGGGGAGGGGAGGAAGGGGAAGGGGAGTGGAGGGAGGGGAAGGGAGACAGAGAGTGAGGGAAAGAGAAAGAGAGAGAGAAAGAAAAGAAAGAGAAAAAGAGAGAGAGAGAAAGGAAGAAAGAAAGAGAGATGAATAATTGCAAAGGAAAAATCAGGACTAATATTCCTGAGCACCATAACACATGTTATTGAATACCTTTGTTTATGTCTCCTGTCATAGTATTCTACAGAATTTGACTATTAGTATCCAATAGCTACTGAGGCCTGTGAACAGCTTCCTGCAAGACCATCAAAACACCAAGTCAGCATGGGCTCTCAGAAAGCATTTATTAGATTTCATTTTACAACATTATGAAGCTCCCCAAAACACCTTGGCAAACACCACTCACTTAAATTCTCCCAGTAATCCAGGTGTTCAGACACAAAATTTGTGCTGACCCCACCTGACCACAGCTGTCTTTGCAACAGGTTGTGTGAGTCTTCCTGCTACTACTTGTCACAGCATGGCAAATTCCAAACATTCCCATCACCAAAATACATCCCAACATTGGAATACAGGTAAATTTTTCTCAAATACATCACAAAAAACAATCCTATATTTCTATATGTCTTTATAATACAAGACACTGAGTTTGGTCAACAATTTTAAAACATTTACCAAGTTCAATAACGATAGAAGGAGTCCAGGGCATGCCAGTCTCATATAAAAGGTGCACTCACTGATAAAATTGAGAGTGAAGAAGGTGATAAATCATTGCCCAAATACAAAGTCCAGCAATATTTGAAAATAAGCCCGAAATGTGAACCTCCTGAAAGGATCTTAACATAGCTCACCTGTCATAGCATTCCAGGAAAAGCTAAGAGATAAGGAGATCGCAGAGACACAAACGAGAATGGATGGTTTTATATAAAGTTAGACTCTCGGTAGGATTTTAATAGAGTCAGACTCTCAGTAGGCTTTTAATAAAGTCCTTCAGAGGAGACAAATCAGTTGGAGTGTTACAGAAAATTGCAGATTAAGCACTAGTTTAAGAGATTAAAAAGCATATCCATAGTAAATGAACAAGTCACAGAGATAACAAGTAAAATCAAAGACAAGGCAAGATGTTAGAAGCTGAAGGATAGTTCTCCAAAAGAAACTAATTCATTTTGGTTAATCAGAAGCAGAAGAAGAGACAATATATTACAAGTAATGTTGAATATTTAGACAAATGTTTACACAAAATGTCAAGAAAGTTGGCCTAATCTTTGGAACTGCATATAGTCCCTATCTGAAGGACTTAAAGCCTAAGAAACCAAACCAAATAAGGACACAACTGACTTAAGGACAAGCAGGGTCACAGACTAACACCCCATATTGAAGTCCCGACTTATTAGTAATGATGAGACTTTTCCAAATGTTCAGGGACTACAATAATATTGAGGCTAATGCCAACATTTGGAAAACCATTCCAATGGGGCCCAGGTCTTTATTACAAGTCATTAAGGCTGACTGCCAGAAACTTTCATTAGTGAATAGAAAATTCATTCATGAGGAAGCAGGGAGGTTGTCCCATAATCCATTCTTCCCTCCTTCCTTGATAATAAAATCCCCATTAACACATTTTTAAGACTCCCTTATAGCTAGATGAGGCCGTGCAACTAAATTATGGTCAATTGGTTATAATAAAAAATAAATATTTGGTCTTTATGCCCAGTTCCTGTACAGAGCTCCTTAAAACTCCTGTAATTTCTTGAGTTATGAGGGTATCTTCTGTTATTCACAAGGAGACCCTTTCCATCACATCTGAGTTTATGCTAATGAGGTAACTTAGATGGGACAGGCAGGAGGATGGAAGCGGGGTGGCCTGCATGTAGTCTCAGATAGGGCGGGTCACAAGGAAAACCAAACTTGTTATTGTAGTGCTGGAACTTTCAGTACCTCTGAGGAGAACAAGGGGGGACCTAAAGATTGAGCTCTATAAAAACTCTTGAACAAAGAGATTGAGAAGCCTCCTGGTTGGTAAACACACCCACATGAGGAGAGGTTGCTCCATTAGGACGGGGGCTTCTGCACTTGGAACCAGATCTTACCCCATGTATCTCTTTATCTGGCTGTTCACTTGTATCCCTTATAACAAATAAACATAAGCAAAGTTTTTCCCAAGTTCTGTGAGTTTCTACAACAAATTAGCAAAACTGAGAGGGGTTGTGAGAATCCCCAAATTTGAAGTCAGTGGGGTAAAACTGTTGGCAGCCTGGGCACGCCATATGCAGCTGTCATCTGAAGTAGGTGTAGTCCTGTGGGACAGAGCCCTTTAATTTGTGGAATCTTACACTAACTCCAGGTAAAAGTGACAGAATTTAGTTGAATCGCTGGTCACCTAGGTGCCAGATAATTGATGTGGAAAGATACCTCATATCTGGCGTCAGAAAGAACTTCATAAACAAAAGCATTACTAGAATTCTATATGAAGTATCCTTATAGTCAGGAGACATATTCTCTCTGCTTCTTTCTTCTTTCTGATGGTAAGAAAGCAAATTGATGTCTGCAGCTCCAGAAGTCACGGTGGATACTGTCCGTAGGAATGCAAATGACACATGAAAAATAACCCTCACTGGATGGAGGGAACCTGGGATCATAAACTATTAATACAAGCTGCCATATAATTTCTGGACTGCCTATCCCCAGACTCTATGTGAGATGGAAAGAATCTTTCATCTTGCTTAAGCCAGCACACTTATAGATTTGTCACACACACACACACACACACACACACACACACACTGCCAATTCTAAACCCTAATCATACAACAAACACTAAAATGAAAGCTTTAAGATCCTCATATGCCACTTTTTTACTAACCATGCTATGGTCAAAACATTTGGTATAGGAAAAGTATCTATGACAGAATCCACTTTGGAAGAAAAAAGAGAAAGGAATACATTTAATCTACCTGAAACAAGAATATGCTTTGTTTTGATTTGGTTTGGTTTGGTTTTCGTTTCTTAAAATATTGACCCACTGTTAGCATGCCTCCATTCTAGTCCCTTGGCCTGGAGACTCTCTAAAGGCCAATTCTCTCTTGGTCTTCAATTTACTGTCACAGAAATCAAGAGAACAAAATCCAACCAGCAGTATAAAAGCATCATTGCAAAGCACTGGTTCACACATTTTCAATAGCTCATATCTTAAATATCTGTTCTTCTTAAGGCAATGCCTAAAACCAGTGAGATTTAGGAGTTCAAATAAATGTATCAATATTCATCATTGTAGTTAACATTTATTGAGTGATAACTGAGTTTAACTGTGGTAAATGCTTCACTTCTACTTTTTTAACTCTCAAAACAACCTGGTGAAATAGAAAATATTATTATTTCCAGATAGAGAGGAAGAAA
This sequence comes from Cheracebus regulus, assembly GCA_963574635.1. Classification (NCBI taxonomy): domain Eukaryota; kingdom Metazoa; phylum Chordata; class Mammalia; order Primates; family Pitheciidae; genus Cheracebus; species Cheracebus regulus. Next base: position 72,978 of record CAUYQU010040941.1, on the reverse strand, counting down.
ATGAGAACTAAAAAGTAAACAGATTAAGGAATTTGTCTATATGACATAGTTTTAGCATCTGGTTCTGAACTCCAGGCAGTTTTACTCCAGAGACCACACTATTCCTTATGTTATATTAGCTCCCTATCTGGGCTGGACATCATATAATCTACTTTTAATTAACAATTGTCCTTGTGAATTTTAGGGATATTTTAAGGTCTAACCTCATTTTCTAGACAAATTTTTTTAGATGTGGTCTTTGGAGTACTGGTGATCCCAAGCGGTCCACACACAATTCATTTCAGAGACAAACACAATGGAACAATGTTGTTCACATTCATTTAATAAATTTCATAATATAGACTAAAGATAACTACAAAGTATTTTACATTTCTCTCACTGAAAGAGAGTCTAATTCTCTTGACCTTGAAGCCATCCTGGTCTTAGTAATTTATTTGATCAATAGAATGTAAAAGTGACTTTCTGGGAGGGACCTCCTAGGCTATGTTATAAAAAGCTCTGACGCTTCTACCTGGGTCTCTTGTGACCATTGATCTTGGATCCCTAACTACTGTGTTAGAAATCCACCTACCCTGTTTTACATACCACTAGGAAAGCCTTAAAACTACCCTGGAGAGAGAGAGGGAGCAACCAGCTGATCCTAGTTTTCCAATAATTCCCACAAAATCAATGGACACCTTAGCAAAGCATCTTGGATTCTCCAGCTCAGCCCAGCCTTCATCACTGAATACCACTAACACCAGCCAATGCCGTGTGCAGCAGAAAAATCAGCCAGCCAAGCTTTGCCCCAAAGTTCAACCCACAGAACTGAGAAATATACCTTGACGGTATCTGTTTTAAGCCAGTGAGTACTGGGATAGTTTGTCACATAGCAATATGTAACCAGAAGAATAAGATTATTTATGGTTTTCACACAACCCCTTTAAGATTCTTACTAATCATTAAATCTACAAAGGTCATATAAGTGCTCTGAAGACAATATCAGTCAGTTTATCTTGGCTTATATTTGTTGAGAGCATGCAGTCTGAGCCAATGGATTGAAATTTTTATGTAATTGTTTAGTTGTTAAATTTATACTATTAGGTGAACTATAGTCTATCATTACACCACCAATCCCCCTAAATGAAATAATGGCTCTAATGTTATTCATGGATAGAGAAAAAAGTCCAAAAACTATAATGTAAAAAGTACAGCCCAGAAGAATGTCATAAACATAGTTAAACCTGACTACAGAAAGTGAATCTGTACATGCTCATCCAAGTGAATGTGCAAATGTGAGAATTTAGCATAAACAGTAAAAACAGTGAGTGGGAATACAAAGTACAATGATAATTATGTGAAAACTGGGTTTTCCTAGACTGATGATTTACTTCCCGGTTCGTTGTCTGTCATAAAATTTCAAAGAGTAACATACAATCATTTTGGCCATTTTCAAACAAAGCACCATGACCTTTCTGGCAAACCAATAAAGTTTGTCCAGAACAAGAGCTAAATGATTGTATTTGTTATGGTGCTTGGCTTAAAGCAACTGTAACTGACTCTGTGTAAAATAAGCAAAATGGGAATGTGTTTAAAGGACAATTCAGAGTTTATTTAGAATCAGCCCAAGGCTGAAGAACCAGGCTTGAAAATGGGTAGAATCAAAAGCATATCTGAATGTCTGCATCAGAAGCCAGGCCTGGAACAACAGACTCCTTCACTGCCTGAGTCAAAGACCTGAGAATAAGTTATCAAATTATTGGGGGAAAATCTGAGTTGGAGATGTTATAGACAGAAGAGGCTCTCTCAATTGGATTTATGCCCTTCTTATGCCTCAGCTAGATAGGCAAAGGCAAGGCCATTATTCTAAGGCAGGATACCTTCTGCAGACAGGCAGATGTGAAGAAGAGATGAGGTTAAGCTTGGTGTAACAAGAAAGACCAGGAAGGTTTCTCCACATCAGAGAAATGTGGAACTGAGTGTTTTCCGTTACAAATGCCACACTACAGAAGAGTGTAGGTGCTTGCCAATGCTGCCACAACCCTGCCATGTATCTTTTTTAACTCTTATTCAGATACACTTCTACGTTTGTTACATAGGTAAACGTGTCTTGGGAGTTCATTGTACAGATTATTTTGTCACCCAAATATTAACCCTAGTACCTACTGTTTATTTTTCCTGATCCTCTACCTCCTCCCACCCTCCTCCCTCCAAAAGGCCCCAGTGTCTGTTGTTTCCCTCTATGCATCCATGTGTTGTCATCATTTAGTTTCCACTTATAAGTGAGAACATGTGATATTTGGTTTTCTGTTCCTGCATTAGTTTACTGAGGATAATGGCCTCCAGCTCCATCCATGGCCCCGCAAAGGACATGATCTCATTTTTTTTATGGCTGCATAGTATTCCATGGTATATACATATCACATTTTCTTCATCCAGTCTACCACTGATGGGCATTTAGGTTGATTCCGTGTCTTTACTATTGTGAACAGCGTTGCAATGAACATACATATGCACATGTATTTATAATAGAACAATTTGTATTCCTTTAGTTAGATTCTCAATAATGGGATTGCTGGGTCAAATGGTATTTCTGTCTTTAGGTCTTTGAGGCATTGCTACACTGTCTTCCTGCCATGAAACTTACCCCCACATCTGATATCATGTAAGGGGCACCACAAGAAGCCCTAGACTCTGAGGCCATTGCTTCTCACCAGGACTCTCACACTCATACAGTTCTGTACACTGCCTGATATAGAACAGCCACCCCACCAGCACTAAAACTCCTGACCATCAGTGTAATCATCTGCCATTAGCAAATGCCTTTTATGATAGCCCTTCTCCAAATACTCTCTTCACCTTTTTGTTCCAAGCACAACTTTGCTATCTCCTAACAACCTGATTTAGTGGATACTATTTTTTCTAAACTCAAATATGTGGGGCTTGCCATTTCTAAAAACCTTTATAAATCCTTTCAGAAATTCATGCCATCAAATCTGACACTGTTGATTCTTCATTGTTGCAGTTAACTACAGACCTCAGAGTCACTCTCTCTCACTTCCAGAATATTTTAGCTCCTGATTTTCACTCTGTACCACTACTCTTCATAATTGTTAATTATTCCAGTATCCACATAAGTTGTGTTTCTAATACTATTTTTCCCTCTAAGTTCATTGACCTATTTCCAGTGATCTTGTCCTCAACCCATCTTAGTCACCTACTCTGATTATATCTTGATCTTTGTCATACTCATATAACTGAGCATCCTTTATGATCCCAGTTGTAAAATCCCACAGTGTAACCAGCTTCCCCTGTCAACCAACTTCACTCCCCCAAGGACCCAAACTATTTCTCTGAAACAACAATCCATTGATCCTACTACCTTCTCACTGTCCATCACCTCTTGAAGTTTCCATTTTACTCCTAAATTGGCTTAGATTCCATGGCATGTCATTATACAGGTTGAGTGTCCCTTATCCAAAATGCCTGGGACTAGAAGGGCTTTGGATTTCAGATTTTTTCACATTTTGGAATGTTTACATATATATAATGAGATATCGTAGGAATGCAACACATTCATTAATGTTTCATATGTACCTTGTACACATCAATTGAAGGCAATTTTATAAGATTTTTTAATAACTTTGCATGAAACAAAGGTTTGACTGCATTTTGACTGTGACCCATCATATGAGGTCAGGTGTGGAATTTTCCACTTGTGGCATCACGTTAGTGCACAAAAATGTTTCATATTTGGGACCATTTTGGATTTTCGATTTTTGAATTAGGAATGTTTAACCTGCACCACTCTTTATATATACCCTCTCTGTCCATACCCTTCTCTTTCATCCGATAAGACTGGTAAATCCCAATCCTAGTTAAATCTAGCGCCCTGTCCTCCTCATCCCTGCCTAAAAATTTGCACGTGCCTTAAGAAGAAACATACAACTAGGTTGACCAGATTCACTCTAGATTCATTACCACAAATGCTCAGTGGACCTCTGAACTGCCTAACAGTCCTGCTATGTTTCCCTAGTCATTTCTCTTTACCACTTCTTTCCCTTAAAACTCCAATGCTTTCTTCCTTCTATTGTTGGCCTTGGTGCCTCAATAAGAAAAGTAGAATTAAAAGTTACTTAGGTTCTTATGACCAAATATACCATACTATTTGCATTAGACCCACATTTTGACCTTCTTTTCTGTTACAAAGAATGATGCATTCATCAGTAAAACATGATGTAGTATCCTTCATATTTAAAAAAAAAAAGATCTCCCTTCACCCAATCCTCTCCAACTATTTCTCTATTCCTCTCTTTCCCCTTACAGAGAAATCCCTTGAAAGTACCATCTACAACTGCTGTTTTCACTCTTTTCTTGTACCCATCACAAATAGGCCATTATTAATTGACTCCAAAATAACTACACCTATGAAAGCCACCAATGACCTCCACCTTGCCTGACACATAGGTCAATTCTAGGCTCTCATCTTATTTGACATATTAATATGATTTAACACCACCAATAACATCCTACTTCTTTCTCTACTTTTCCTACTTTTTTCTCTCTATTCCAGGATATCACTCTCTGTTTTAATTCCAGCTCACTGGACATTATCTATTGGTTTTTTTGCAAGCTCTTCCTCATCTTCTCCATCTCCACATATGGGCATTTCCCAGGTCTCAGTCTCCATGCTTCTTCTCTTTACTCTGTCCCTAGCTAAATTATGCAGTCCCATGGTTTAAATGCTGTTCATGTCCTACAGACTTCTCATATCCTAGCCCTGACCTCTCAACTGAATATCAAACATATTTTTCAAGTCCCTATTTGATATTTGGTTTGGAAATCCAAATGGGGTCTCAAACCTTAACATATCCAAAACTAGATATTTTGATTCAAACTTACAGAATAAAATCTTCTTCTTACACACCTATCTTCTTCAGTTTTTCAGACCAAAACCTTAGAGTCATCTTTGATTCTTTTATCTAATACCCCACATCCAATCAATCATCCAATACTTCTGCCTAAGCTTTTGAAATGTATCCAGAATCTAATCTCTTAGCACTTCCACCACTAACTACCACTGAGTAGTTCTCAAAGTACAGACCTCAGACCAGCAGCATGAGCATCACATGGAAATTTGTTAGAAATGTACATTCTTTGGCCCCATCAGACTTACTGAATCAAAACTCAGGATGGATATCAACAATCTATGTTTTAACAAATCTCTCAGATGATTCTGAAGCTAAAGTTTGAGAACCACTGCCATAGACTAAACTACCATCAACTTTAAGCCAGACTGCCTAACACACTTCTATGGCATCACCTTGCCTCCACCCTGGCCTCCTGAATACTGTTCTTCAAACAACAGCTAGAATGCCTTTTAAAATGTAAACTAATTTAGGTGACTCCTCTCCTCATCTTTCAAAACTTTCCCCTAACCCTTGAAACAAAATAAAAACTCCTTACCATGGTTCACAAAACTTTATATAATCTGATTCCCCATTGCCTCTCTGACTTTATCTCCTATCCTGGCTTCTCCATCTATCCTGCCCTACGGCTTTCCCATAAGCAAGTCAATCACATACCCAGTTAGATCCTTTGTTCTGATTATTTCCTTTGCTTATTACAACTTTCCAATATGTGAATGTCCCAGTCTTTCATCTGTTTTAGTTCTCTGCACAAATACCACTTATAAGAGAGACCTTCCCTGTCCACCTTATCTAGGAAAGCTACCTTCCACCAGTTACTCTAATGCCCTTATTTTTCTTCACAGCATTTATCCCCATCTGACATATCATATGCTCATTTACTTTTCTATTATTTGTATCATCCTCCTAGAATGTAAACCTTAGGATGATAAGGGCTTTGTTTATTGCTATGTTCTCAGTGCCTACAACAGTATTAGTATAATCAATGTTTTTGGAGACATGCAAGAATGTTTCACAAAATATTCAAAGTCCTAACAGATAGCAACTGATTAATTGATCTAAGTCATGTACCTGCTCCTAAGTACGCCAGTGGGATGTATAAGAGTATCTGATCCCTACAACTTGCTTGGTGGAAGGTAGGACACTGTGTACCACCAAGTCTATAAAAGATAGGAGAACCTTCAAAAGGGGTACCAGCTCTTAATTACAAAGGGAGGAGTGCTTACAAATTTGGAGAGCTAAAAGTAACAAATGGCTACTACAAAAAATTCTCTCCAATAAGAAGTGGTAAATAAGGTAAACTCAAAAATAGACCAAAGATATTAAACTCTAGAGGTATTATTCAAAGATGTGCTCCATGGAGCAAATACATATATCAGTCACACCATTGCTGAGCAGCTTTTAAAAGCATCCCAAAAGTCAGTGAAAAATACTGTGCATGGAAAAAGAGCAGAATATCAATATTATTAAGTAATCTATTAAAATATCCCATAATATAATCATACATGGCAAACTAAATAATAGCCCTTAAATGTATTCAAGTCCTAATCCCTGGAATCTGTGAATGTAACCTTATAGTGCAAAAGAGACTTTGCAAATGTGATTAATTAATGCTCTTGCAATGGGGAGATTATGCTGAATTATCTGGGTTGCCCCTGAATGTCATCACTTGTGTTCTTCAGAGAGGGTAGCAAAGGGAGATCTGATACAGAAGAAGACGGAAATGTAACTTTGAAGCAAAACACTAGACTGCTGCTTTTGAAAATGGAGGAAGGGGCCATCAGCCAAGGATTGCAAGGCATGAGCTCTAGAAGCTGGAAAAAGCAAAGAAATTGATTCTCCCAGAGAGCTCTGGAAAGAGCCAACTCCATGATGACACCTTAATTTTGGCCCAGTAAAACCGATTTTGGAATTCTGACCTCTGTGAAAGAATCAGTGTGTGCTGTCTTAAGCCACAAAGTTTGCGGTAATTCGCTACAGCAGCTGTATGAAATGATGCCATACAAACAATGAGGGGAAACAATTAGTGTCACATGGCTGTTCCAGGAGACACTTGAGAATTTAGAGTTGAATAAAACCACTGATGCTCAGAGTATAAGCATGTTATTGACTTAGATGTTATTTTTATGCAAGGGAGATACGCCAAGTGCCTTTTTGCTTTCATGCTGAAAATCTATGAGTTGCAACATAGAAAGAGAAAAAATACATTGGGACGAGAACTGATCAACATCATCTATGGAATATTCAGCAAAGAACAACATTACTAAGAGAATTTAAAAGTTTGCCCTGAATGACACAGCCCTTTCAAAGACAAGTTTCAATCAACTCCTCTTAATTCGGTGTTAAAGGAAAGAGGATAGATAGAAACACAAGTTGAAGCCACTGAGCATATGACATTTCAATGAACTCTATGAAGAAAGGAGCATGAATATGTGACTGCTGATCAACAATGGTTTATGCTGACTGTTACGTGGAAAGTTACTCATATGCATTTTAAAAATTAAAGATAAAAATATTTCTTTTTGACAAAACTAGATAAAAATAATTCCATTATTTTATGTGACTTGATTAAGCAGTATATCTCATTAATACATTCAAAATACTTAGTAGCCAGACCCTAAGAATTCTAAAATAAAATGATTTTATTTTAATATAGAGGATAAAATTAGGCTTTCTTTAAAAGGATCAAACTAATATAATTCAATCTAAGATAATTTTGTATTTTTCCTAATAGTTGCTTTTTTTTTGCTATGGAGGAAAACAGAAAATGATGCACTATTGCATATATTTTTAAGAGTAACCAAACATTTCAGTAGAATGTGAAATTTTATTAAGCTGAATAAATCCAAAGACTGAATATCATCCATCATTTATTCTAAGAAGTATTCAGTCTTTGTTTTCAAGGGTGCTATGCTTACTGAAATACTCAAGCATTTGACCAAAAGCTAAAATCTTTACTGAAAGATCTCTACATAATTTGAAATTCATATTTCAACCAAAAAGTTCAATTGTCTGATAATGCCATCATATGACAGTTGTCTTTTTCAATGCTCTATAACAGTTGATGTTTTCTAATGTAGAAGCATAGAATGAGTAAGAGAAAAAGAACACTTAATATGAGATGTGACATTTGGTTTCAGGTAGCTATAGTTTAATTATATACATATTATTCAAAGACTAAAATGATATTGGTAGAGTGAATAGCTAGTTCAGCATGAGCATGGCAGGAGAGGGCTCTCCCCCTCCACCAACACACACACCAGGAATGCCAGGCAATCATCAGGCGATAGTCAAGCAGCTGTTAACTGTCTCAATAAAAATAATAATTGATCACAGCTGGCACCAGGGAACAGCACCTCCCAATATATAGAAAACACCTAAAACTGGTGATTAACAGTCTCCAGTGAGAACTCAGGAGCTGAGCAACTGGGCTCAAGCATGCACATTAAGAGGGCTAATATCCAGAATCTACAAAGAACTTAAATTTACAAGAAAAAAACAAACAACCCTATCAAAAAATGGGCAAGAGATATGAACAGACACTTCTCTAAAAAGACATTTATGCATCCAACAAACAAATGAAATCATCATCACTTGTCATTAGAGAAATGCAAATCAAAACCACAATACCATCTCACACCAGTTAGAATGGCGATCATTAAAAAGTCAGCAAACAACAGATGCTGGAGAAGATGTGGAGAAATAATGTAGCAACATTTTTTTAAACGCAAAATAGTGTGAATCAAGAATTTTATATCAAATCAAACTCAACATACAATAGATTATTGTATTAACCAATCTTTCCTGAGGAAATTTATATGGAACAATCTTTAACCAACCACAATATTACTGGGGACACTTCTGTAAAACAATTAAAGAAGAACATTTACAACGTTTAATTGTAACTATAATACAAAACAAAGGTATAATACAGGTAGAAGAATGCCATGCAAATGCTATATGTACAGGAAAAGGAGAAATAACAAAATCTAACAGTAAAAGAAAGAAGTAGAATGAGCTAAGTATTTCCAGTTGAGTGATAGGAGGTAGTACAAGGAAATGATTTAAGAAGGCAAGCCAATTAGTAGACTCCTAAAGAGGAAAAGGATCTAAAAGCAATACAAAAATATTAATATAAAGAAAAGTGGTATATAAAAACTACATGCCTTCTTAAATATCAAAAATATATCCAAAAGAATTTAAAAACTGAAGAAAAATTAAATATTACATAGAATACTATGACAGAGATAAAGCTCAAAATAGCAATCATATCAATAAATGTAAATTCTTTACTCTCCTAAAGATTTTAGAAGGGCTAACAAAAATCCAACACTATTCTGTGCATAAAAAACAACCCAAACAATATGATGTTGCAAAGCTAAAACTAAAGAATGGATAAAAATATACTTAACAGAAAAAATAAGAAAACAGAGGTTGTGGTTTCAATATTAAAGAAAATCCAATTCTAGCACCCAAAAAATTTATGAGACACAGAAAGACACTTTATAATGCTAAAGGCCACAGTCCACAATGAAAACTTAAAAAGAATATGTATAAATATAACAAATAAGCAACATAAATGCAACAAGATAGAAACAGACTGATAAATAAGAGACTCATACCATAGTCATGTTATAAGAAGGTCAAGGGGAAAAGTTATTAATAATGTATGATTTATGAAGCTTTCTTTGCACCCAGTAACAGGAATGTATCTTATTTTCAAACATGTATAAACATTAAATTACATACCACAGAAACAAAACATACATTTTATCTGGTGACCATGAAATAAAATTAAAAATTAATAATGAAAATTGTTTTTAAAGCAGTCCTTTCATCTGAAAATTCAAAGACTTTTATTAAATAATGCTTAGGACAACAGGAAAATTCAAATTGCAATTGCAGAATTTCTATAATCTGTAAGAAACAAAGCAGTGATCAGATGAAAACTCATAGCCTTACTTTTATCAATAAAAATGGAAAAATAAAAATGCACAAATTAAATTACCAATTCAAAAAAGCTAGTCAAACAACAAAGTAAATCAAAATGAGATATTAACGAGGTTTAAAAAAAACTTTTAAAAAAATCAATAAAATAAGTGACCAGAAAACTTAATTTAAAATGTATAGATACAGGAAATGTTTAAATGATGGTAAAAGGGAAAATTACCTTCAAACATAAAAAATTCCTTTTAATCACAAAATCTACTTCGAACAACTCTAAATCAAATTAATTTGAAAACCTAAATGAAATGGATAATTCCTTTAAAAATTACAGCCTACCTTTTTGAATCTAGCGCAAATAAAAAGTTTAAAGAAAACACTCTCAAGATATATCAAAAGAGAATATTTATAGAAATGAAACAAATAGAGAAATCATGACAGAAAATTATAATACATTTATTTGAGAATAGAACAGGCTGACAAAATATCAGTAAGAATACAGTGTACTTGACCAATATTATTAAAACTGAGCTAATGAACAAATAAACATTCCACTCCAAATATTTCAAACATGCGTTAGTTTTGTGCACACCTGGAATGTATATGGAAATTGACTACACAATGACCAATAAAGGAGTCTCAAAAATGTTAAAGGATTAAAATCTACAATAATATTTTTAACCACAGTGCACTAATTTGAAAATACAATAACAAGAAGATAACTAGACATCCCTGTGTTTTGAAATTTAAAAAAAAGATTAAAGAAGAAATAACAGAAAATAGAATATATTCTGAAAGGAATAGAAGAAGCTGCCTAATAGAATTGTTGGATACTTCTAAAGCAGTAATCAGAGAGAAAATATTGTCTTAGATACATATATTGGTTTAAAAAAAAAAAGATAAAAGTCATTGAGCTAAGTATCCCTCTTAAAAAGTTAGAAAAAATAATAAAATACACCCAAAGATACTAGAAAATAAAGGGAAATAAGTGGAAATTAATTAAATAGAAAATGAACATAGTATAGAGAAAAAAAGAAGAAAGTTCTGTGAAGAGACTACTAAGACTGACAAGCATCTGGCAAGGTCAATCAAGTAAAAGAATAATAATATATGAAATGAAAAAGGAAGCATACTACAGATGCTGCAGGCAAATAAAATGTAGTAATTTTATAAATATTAATTTATTAACAACTACACTGAAAATTTAAATGAAATAGACTAATATCCATAAAAATATCACTTGCCATAATGAACTCAATAAGGAATGGAAAATCTAAAGTCTTAAAACATAAACATTAAAAAAAAATTGAATCAGCAGTATAAAATGTTTTCATGAAGACAACTTTAGGCTCAGAGAGGTTTATCAGCAAGTTCAACCAGCAATGAAAGTACAAAAAATTTCACACTTTCACAACCTATTCCAGAGGAAACATTCCCCTACTTATTTTATCAGATGAAAATAGTTTTTATGCCAAATTCAACAAGACCAATACAAAGGGGAATATTACAGGCCTATGTAAATCATTATTAACACAGGTACAAAATTCTGAACCAAATATTAGCAAAACGAATTCAGCATTACATAGAGAAGATAATATATCCTAACCAAGTTAGGTTTATCACAGGAAATATAAGGTTGGTTTAATAAGAAAAAGATCAATTAACAGATTGAGGAAAAAATAATATAATTAACTCCATAGGTACAGAAAAACTGATTAAAAATAAGTATCAGTTGTGTATTAGTCCGTTTTCACATTGCTAATAAGAATACACCTGAGACTGGGTAATTCAAGGAGATTTGATTGACTCACCTATGAAAGGTTGAGGAGGCCTCAGGAAACCTACAAGCATGGCGGAAGGCAAAGGAGAAACAGCTACTTTCCTCACAAAGCAGAAGGAGAAAGAGCAACGCAGGAACTTCCAAACACTTATACCACCATCAGATCTCGCGAGAACTCACTCACTATTGGGAGAGCAGCATGGGGGAACCACCCCCATAATCCAATTATCTCCCTCCCTCCACACCTGGGGACTACAAATCAAGATGCGATTTAAAGGGGACACAGAGCCAAATCATATCAAATTGATAATTTTTAAAAAATTAGTCTAACTTTTTAGCAAGGAACTTCGTTAACCTGATAATGGATATCTGCGATGACAAAACTACGGAAAACATAACATTGAATGGCGAAATACTAAAGCTGTTTCTTTAAAATCAAGAAAGTGCTCCATTCTCTTCCCAAGAAGAGAAACTGCTCGTCTTTCTCTGCACAATCTCCATTACTGATTTCACCCAATCATATGCCATATTACTGTAAACAATAATATCATGTGTATCTGTTATCCGGACTCCTCCCCAGGCTTCCATACTGATACATCAAACTACTTACTGGAAATACACTTGGATGTCAGTTTTAGTGTGCCTGAAATGTGACTTCAGTGCCCCCTCCACTGCTACCACGACTCACTAACAACAGCAAACTGCTCCAGCTGCAACCTACAGAATCAGACCGCTTCTCCTTATCTCAATTACTACCACCTGGGTCCACACCTGCATCTCCTCTCTGTATTGCAATAGCCTCTGAATTGGTCTCCATGCTTCTGGCATTGCCCTCCAACAGGAAATGAGTGGACAAAGTGATCTGAGGACAATGTTAGTCAGAGTCCTATGGCTCCCCATTACATTCAGAGTAAAAGCCAAAGAACATTTTATTCCACCAGCCCCTACACAATATTTACCCCTTGCTCCCAGAATACATTTTCAATTTAATCTCCGACTACTCTAGTCACTTGTTCACTTGGCTACAACCACATTAGCCCTTTTACTGTTTCTTAAAATACCAGGCATGCTTCTATTTGGGGCTTTTTAGGTCTGGTTTCCTCTGCCTGGATGCCTTTCCCTAAATATTCAAATGTGTCACTTCTCAAATGTTTGCTTAAATATCATCCAAGTGAGGCCTATCCTGACCTAAGATTTCAACGAGGTCCCCAATACTCTGTGTTATTTTTGTCCAAGCTACTATAAAAGTGTATTTATATGCAACAGTTGTTTTGTTCTTCACTAGAATGTTAGTTTTATGCAGAGAAGTATTTTTTGTTCTCTTGTTTAGAGGCATATTTGCAGTTCCTAGAACTTTAGCAAAATATAGGCATACAGAAATATTTACAAAATGAATACATGAATGAGTGTGCAAAACAAAGGTGCTTTTGATTATATACAAAAATTATTTCACCTAAACTTCTGAGTCAAGATTTTTAAATCTCTGATAATCCTTGTTAGTCATTTCACTACATTTCTGATATCTGCCGTGCATCCCAAAAGTCGGCCTAATCGAATACTGAAGGTAATAAATTTCTGTATTGATTTCAAGGCTTTTAAAAATTGGGTTCAACACTAAATATCCATGTGTCACAAAATAAATGAAAATTGTATGCTAAAAAATTAAAAATTTAAAAAGTGTCTGGGCACAGTGGCTTACACTTGTAATCCCAGTCCTTTGGGAGGCTGAGGCGAGCAGATCACGAAGTCACAAGCTCGAGGCCAGCCTGGACAACATGGTGAAACCCCATCTCTGCCAAAAAATAAAAATTAGCTGGGCGTAGTGCGAGCCTGTAGTCCCAGCTGCTCAGGAGGCTGAGGTGGAAGAATTGTCTGAACCGCAGAGGGTGGAGATTGCAGTGAGCTGAGATCACACCACTGCACTCCAGCCTGGGCAACAGAGTAAGATCTTTTCTCAAAAAAAAAAGTCAAAAACCATTCTAGGCAAACCTTAAAGTTATTATTAGTCTATGTATTCCCTTTTACCTCTATTATTTATTGGTTGGGGAAAAAAAACTTTCTAAGACATTAAGTGTTCTAAAATCTAGTGTCCTGTAGAATTTCCCTTAGCAGAGATTAAATCCTTTTTTCTCTTTAAAAGTAATATTTCATTGTTTAATGTTATAGGATATTTTATTGAGTTATTTGTAAACAGCGAAATGCACATTGTTTAACTGGATAGTTCGGGCAGTTTTATAAAATGTAGTCATATGTGTAACCAAAAAAAACTGAAGTATTTTATCAGCTTACAGAGCTTTGGGGCCAGTACTATGAGGCTTTCTAGATATAAAATTATATCATCTGCAAACAGGGACAGTTTAACTTCCCCTCTTCCTATCTGGATGCCCTGTGTTTCTTTCTCTTGCCTGACTGCTCTGGCCAGAACGTCAGTACTAATGAATAGGACTGGTAAGAGAGGACATCCTTGTTTCGTGTAGGTTTTCAAGGAGAATGCTTCCAGCTTTTGCCCATTCGGTGTGTTGCTGGCTGTGAGTATGTCATAGATGCCTCTTATTATTTTGAGGTATGTTCTTTCAATGCCCAATTTATTGAGACAGTTTATTTTTAATATAAAGGTGTTAAATTTTATCAAAAGCCTTTTCTGCATATCGAAATAATCATGTGGTTTTTGTCTTTAGTTCTGTTTATGTGCTGAATCATATTTATTAATTTGTGTATGTTGAACCAACCTTGCATCCCAGGGTTAAATGTACTTGATTGTGGTGGATAAACTTTTTAACATGCTGTTGGATTCCATTTGCCAGTATTTTGCTGAGGATTTTTGCATCGATGATCATTAAGGATTTTGGCCTGGAGTTTTATTTTTTGGTTGTGCTAGGTTTTGCTTTCAGGATGATACTGGCCTCATAGAATGAGTGAGAAGTCCCTCCTCAATTTTTTGGAATAGTCTCAGTAGGACTAGTACCAGATCTTCTTTGTACATCTAGTAAAATGCGACTACAAATCTGTCTGGTCCTGGGCTTTTTGGGAGGTGACAGTCTGTTTATTACAGACTCAGTTTCAGAGCTTGTTATCAGTCTTTTCAGGGATTAATTTTCTTCCTGGCTCAGTCTTGGGAGAGTGTATAAACATTTCTTAAAATAAGTCATACAAATAATCTACAGGGATATGAAAAAATACACAGCATCACTAATGACCAGGGAAAGGCAAATCAAAACCAAATGGAATATCACCTTACCCCAATTAGAATTTACAAAAAGGCAAAACAACAAATGCTGATGAGGATGTCAATGAGAAAGTAAATTAGTACAGGCATTATAAACATTATGGAGGTTCTTCAAAAATTTAAAAATAGAACTACCACATATATATCCTAAAGAAAAGAAATCATTTTATTGAAGAGATATCTGCATTCCAATGTTTATTGCAGCACTATCCACAAGAGTAAAATACAAGATTGTCTATCAATGAACAAATGGATTTTTTAAATGTGCTATATACCTATTGGAAGATCATTCAGCCACACAAATAATGAAATCCTGTCATTTTCAGCAACATGAATGGAACTGGAAATCATTATGTTAAATGAAATAAGCTAGACACATAAAGACGAAGACTGCATGTTCTCACTCACATGTGAGAGCTAAAAATGTAGATGTTGGCTGGGCGCTGTGGCTCACGCCTGTAATCCCAGCACATTGGGAGGCCAATGCAGGCAGATCACCTGAGGTCAGAAGTTCGAGACCAGCCTACCAACATGGTGAATCCCTGGGTTTACTAAAACTACAAAAATTAGCCAGGCATGGTGGCGCATGCCTGTAATCCCAGCTACTTAAGAGCTAAGGCAGGAGAATCGCTTGAACTCCAGAGACAGAGGTTGCAGTGAGCCAAGACTGTGCCACTGCACTCCAGCCTGGACAACAGAGTGATACTCTGTCTCAAAAAAAAATGTGGATGTCATGCAGGTAGAGAGTGGAATGGTGGTTACTAGAGACTGGGAATGGAAGGGGGAAATGGAAGATGAAGAGAAGTTGGTTAATGGATACCAAAATATAGCCAGCTAGAAGAAATAAGTTCTAATATTTGATAGTATAGTAGCCAGACTATAGTAAAGAATAATTTACTGTATATTTCAAAATAGCTGGAAGAATTGTAATATTCCCCACACAAAGATAAATGTTTGAGGTAATTAATGTCCTGTTACCCTGATTAATCATTACACATTTTATACAGGTATCAAATCACAAGTTCCCCAAACATAAGTATGACTATTACATGTTAGTAAAATATAGAACTACCACTTGATTCAACAATCCAACCACTGAGTACATATTCAAAGGAAAGAAAATCAGTATGTAAAAGAGATATCTGCACTCCCATATTTATTGAAGCACTATTCACAATAGCCAAGATATGGAATCGGCCTAAGTGTCTACCAACAGATGAATGAAATTTTAAAATGTGGTACATATACACAATGAAATAGTATCCAGCTATAAAAAGATTCACAAAATAATTTATTCCTTACTCTACTAGAATGTTAGAAAATGAAATAAAAGGCTTTTATTTGCAATAACATGGATGAACCTAGAAGACAATATATTAAGTAAAATAAACCAAGCAAAGATAGACAAATACAGCATGATCTCACTCATAGGTGGAATCTGAAAAAGTTTATTTGTTAGAGAGTGGAATTATGATTCTCAAACTTTGTTTTCTTAAAACAGTTTTAGATATTCTAGTTTTGTGTATTTAGAAATAAATTTTAGAATAGACTTGTCCATCTCAACAACAACAAAAATCTGCTGAAATTTTTATTGAGATTGCATTAAATCTAGAAATTAGTTTGCAGATAATTAACACCTCAACACTGTAGATTTTTCCACACCATAAATACAGTGTAACTTTCTACTTATTTAGATATTTATCTCAAAAAATCATAGATTTTAGTGTAAAAGTTTTGTACATCTTTAATATATCCCTAAGTATTACATTTTTATTGCTATTGTAAATGGAATTCATTTTTACTTCTTTTTCATTTGTGAAATGATACATTCTAGTAGAGAAAGGAATAAGATAACAATAGCATATAAATACAATTGGATGTTGTCCATTTTACTTTTTTAGCTCACTTTTTCTGTGAATAGAGACAATTTTACTTTATTCTTTCCAATCTTGATGTCTCTTCTATATTTTGATTTTTGTATTGGCTAGAACCTTCAATAAATACGGAATCAAAATGATGAGATCACACATCCTTGCTTTTTTCCTGAATTTAGAGGAAATCATTCAATCTTCAGTAAGTATAAAGTTAACTATAGGATTTTCATAAATGTCCTTCATTAAGTTTTCTTCTATTCCTACTTTTCAGTGTGTGTGTGTATTTTTATTATGAATTGGTGTTGAATTTCATCAAGTTTTTTTTGTGAATCTGTTGAGATGATCACATGATTTTACTCCTACAGTCTTTCAGCAGGGTAAATTTCATTCGTTTTTTAATATTAAATCAATCTTGCATTCATTGGACTAAATCTTCTTGGTCAGGATGCATTATCCATTCAATATGCTAATATTTGATGAGTTTTTGCACATATATTAATGAGAAAATGGGTGTATGATTTTCTTGTCTTGTAATGTTCTCTTCTATTATTGGTAGATTCTAGGGCTAAGTTGACCTTTTAAAATGTGTTCTTCTTTTCTAACTCCTATTTTTCTGTTTTCTGAAGGAGTCTATATAATTTTAATATGATTTCTTTCCTAAAAGCCTGGAAGATTCAGTGCAGATTGTTAGTTCCTTGATAAGTTACTGCTGTTTGTACTCCACTTCACTGTGCCATAATCCAAAAAAGTGACCCCAGGCAAAAGTTGGACTCATGGGATTGTATTCTCTCCAGGCTCAAAGTCCTGCACTGCCTTTGAAACAGTTGTTTCACAGATTTTATCCAATTTTATAATTGTTTATGGTGGTAGGGCTAGGTTTAGCAGCAGAGCATTTTATCACAGCTCATAGTAGATACTCATTAGGATGTTTTAATTTTTATTTAATTTTTTAAATAACTAATATAATCTCATAGTCCAGAATTGTAAAATGATAAAGGAGGTCAAATCTAATAGTCAAGTTTGTTCAGCGTCTATGCCAATCTTCCATACTGCAGAGAACAGAAAACTTAGGAGCATATTAAACATACTCTTGAAGCTTGGGTTCCAGATATGAATTAGATTCTGCCAATCCCATATACTTTTATGAAAACTGCATTTGGAACTAAGACATGTGGGGAGAGAGTGAGCATGGGAGTTTTCTTGATGGGAATGGTAGTAGCCAATTTCCAGATTGTAAAATGAAGGTAAAAGTGTTCCTATAACTAACAGTTGCATTCTCAGTTTCTGATCTCTATATTGAAAGTAAACTGGTATGATAATGGAACCAGAAGTGGAGTCTGAAGTTATCTAATTCCCAGTTTTCCAATAGTGAGAGACATAATATCTCCCTTACATGCTCTCCTGGGAGTTTCACTTGGAAGCCTAGTCTAGAGTTTATTTGTATTTTTTAAATGTTAATAATCTATAGCAAGCCCCAGATAATGGCCTCGTTTCTCCTCAGACTGTTTTTCCACATCTTGTTCATGTGCTGTTTGTCTGAGATATATAAAGAAGTTAATAAATCAGGTAAGAAATATTGATTTGCCTCTACTTTTACAAAAATTGCTATGGACTATCATTTCATACACCTGATTTGTCAAGTTCATGAAATAGAAAAAATTGTAAGAATTATGACAAGTCTAGGTCCTTGAGACCTCTCATAAATTTACAAATGAGTTTAATATTCTAAGATAAATTGATATGACTATTACCTAGTGATAGTATGTTTAATCTCTGCATTCATAGAACACTATCCTTACAGGAAAGGTGGTTTCATTGCAATGACAGATGGATCACCTGTTTCTGTTTCTATTATACTAAACCATCTCACAGATCAGATTAGGGAAAAAAAGTGAGTCTGTTCTTTTTTAATTGATATATCATAATTGTACATATTTGGGGGGTACATGTTATATTTGATACATGTATACAGTATACAACAATCCAAGCAGGGTAATTAGAATGTCTGTCACCTCAAACATTTACTTTTGTGCTAGGAATATTGCCAATTCTTCTCTTCCAGCTGTTTTGAAAAATATAATAAATCATTGTTTACTAGTCTCCCTACTGTACTATAAAATACTAGAACTTATTTATTCTATCTAACTGTATTTTTGTACCCATTAACCAAATTCTCTTCATCCCCCACTCGCCTCTACCTTTCTCAGCATGTGGTAGCCAACAGTCTACTCTCTACCTGCATGAGATCCACCGGTTAACTCCCACATTTAATAGAAACATGCAATATTTGTTTTACTGTGCCTGGTTATTTCACTTAACGACTTTCAGTTCCATCCATGTTGCTGCAAATGACAGGATTTTATTCTCTTAATGGCTGAATAATATTCCATTGTGTATATATACCCCATTTTTTAAATTCATTTGTCAATAGACACTTCACGTCTTGGCTATTGTGAGTAATGCTTTAATAAAAAGGGAAATGCAGATAACTCTTTGATATACCGTTTCCTCTTCTTTTGTATATATAACCAGCAGTGGGATTGCTGGATCATATGGTAGTTCTATTTTTTGTTTTCTAAAGAGCTGCCATAATGTTTTCTATAATGACGGTAATACTTTACATTCCCACCAACAGTATATAAATGCTTTTCTTTCTTGACATCCTTGCCAGCATTTATTTTTTTTTTTTTTTGTCTTTTTAATAATAGCCATTTAACTGGGGTGAGATACTATCTCAATGTGGTCTTGATTTGCATTTCCCTGGTGATTAGTGATGTTGAGCATTTTTTCATACACCTTTTGGCCATTTGTACATCTTCTTTTTAGAAATGTTTATTCAGGTCTTTTGCCTGTATTTAAATTCAATTTTTTTGTTGTTACTGACTTTTTTGAGTTCTTTATTCTCATTATTAATACCTTGTTAAAGGGACAGTTTGCAAATATATTATCTTAATCTGTAGGTTGTATTTTCACTTTGTTAATTATTTCCTTTGTTGTACAGAAGCCTTTTAGCCTGATGTAATCCCATTTGTCTATTTTTTTTTTCTTTTTTTGCCTGTGCTTTTGAGGTCCTACCTAAAAAATTTGTATCCACACCAACATCCTGTAGCATTTCCCCATTTTTTTCTTCTAGTAATTTCATAGTTTCAGGTCTTAAATTTAAGTCTGTAATCCATTTGATTTGATTTTGATATGTGGTGAAAGATAGGGATCCAGTTGTATCCTTCTGCATATGAACATCCAGTTTCCTTGTGATTTTGTTTATAGAAGTATAGTTAGAACTGCCTTGGTAATGGCAGTCTGCCTGGGTTATGGCGGACGGCCTCGGTAATGGTGGACTGCCTCCATAAGGGCAGACGCCCTTCCCCCAACAAAACTGGACTGTCCTGGGTCCAGCTGTGCTTGCTGTGAAACTCTCAATCCAGAGCATTTCAGATTGCTGGTCTTTGTGGGGGTGGGACCAGCCGAGCCAGATCACCTGGCTCCCTGTTTCAGCCCACTTTTTTTTCAGTTGAATGGCTGGCTCTGTCTCCCAAGCGTTCCAGGTACCAGTTGAAACGGCCACCCAGATTTGTGTGAGTTTTTGTGCGGAGACTCACTGCACCAGCTGAAACAGCCGCACTCGAAACTCGTGGCGCTCTTCAGTCCGGAAATCTCATCTGTGGGAAAGAATAACTCATTTGGAAATGCAGTGTTTACTCACCCTCTGCATTGTTCTCGCTGGGAACTGCACTCCAGAGCTGTTTCCATTCAGCCATCTTGGATCCCCCAATTCCCTTCAGAACTTTAAATAGGTCATACCACTCTCTCCTGGCCTGTAAGGTTTCCACTGAGATGTCTGCTGTCAGATATATTGGATCTCCATTGTATGTTATTTGAGTCTTTTCTCTTGCTGCTTTTAGGATATTTTCTTTATCCTTAACCTTTGGAAGTTTGTTTATTAAATGTCTTAGGTAGTCTTATCTGGGTTAAATCAGCTTGGTGTTCTATAACCTTCTTGTACTTTAATATTGATGTCTTTCTCTAGATTTGGGAAGTTCTCTATAATTATCTCTTTGAATAAGCTTGTACACTGATCTCTCTACCTTCTCGTTAAGGCCAATTACTCTTAGATTTGCCTTTTAAGGCTTTCTAGATCTTGTAGGCATGCTTTGTTTTTTATTATTTCTTTTCATCTGTCACCTCTGACTGTATTTCCAAATAGCTGTCTTCAAGCTCACTGATTCATCCTTCTGCTTAATTTTCCTGTTGAGAGACTCTGTTGCAAATTGTCAACTGAATTTTTTAGCTCCAGAATTTCTGCTTGATTTTTTTAAATTATTTCAATCTCTTGTTAAATTTATCTGATAGGATTCTGAAATTCCTTCTCTCTGATCTTTAACTTCATTCAGCTTCTTCAAACTGCTGAACACTCTGTCTAAAAGGTCACATATCTCTGTAACTCTGGGATTTGTCACTGGTGCCTTATTTAGTTCCATTTGGCAAGGTATGTTTTCCAGGATGGTCTTGATGCTTGTGAATGTTCACTGATGTCTAAGCATCGATAAGTTGGGTATTTATTCTAATCTTTGCAATCTGGACTTATTTATACCCATCCTTCTTGAGAAGGCTTTCCAAGTATTCAAAGGGAATTGAGTGTTGAGACCTAAGTCTTTGGTCACTATAGCAATATCTACAGTAGAGGTCACCCCGAACCCCAATAACACTGTGACTCTTGCAGACTCATAGAGGTACCAACTTAGCAATCTTGGGTATATCTGGGAGAATTCTTTGGATTGCCTGGCTGAGTCTCTTGTTCTTGTCCCTGATTTCACCCCAAACAAATAGAATCTCTCTCTCCATGCTGAACTATTTGACATTATAGGAAGAATGATGCAAACACCACTGTGGCCACTACTACTGGAAGTGTGCTAGGTCACACCTGAAGCCAGAACAGTACTGAGTCTCAACAAAGCCTGTGGTAACTAATGCCTGGCTACTCTGATGTTTATTCAAGGCTCAAGGGCTTATTACTCAGCAGGTGGTGAACCCTGCTAGGCCTGGGTCTCTCTTTTAAGGGAAGAAGTTTCTCTTGTTGCTCAGGGTGCATCTAGAAATGCTGTCTGGGAACCAGGACTTGGAAACAGGAACTTTAGGAATTTATTTGATGCTTTATTTTACTGTGGCTGAGCTAGTAACCCAGTTGCAAGAAAAAGTCCTTTTTAAACTTCCCTCTGCTTTCCTTAAGCAAAAGGTTTCTCTCCCCTGTGCCACCACTGCCCCAGGCCCATGACGACTACTACCTGGCTACTGCTGATGTTTATTCAAGAGCTCTTTAATCAGCAGATGCTGAATCCTGCCAGGCCTGTTCTCTCCATTCAGGGGAGTGGGTTCCCATCTGACCCAGGGCAGGTCTAGAAATACTGTCCAGGAACTAAGGCCTGAAATCAGAGACTTTAGGAGTCTGACTGGTGCTTTATTTTACCATCCATTTTACTCTTCCCTCTCCTTTCCTCAAGCAGAAGGAGTTTCTCCCCATGGCCACCACAGCTGGAATGCACTGGTTCACACCTGAAGCCAGTATGGTACTGGGTCTCACTTAATGCCTATGGAAACTACTGCCTGGCTACCTCTGATAGTTATTTAAATCCCCCCAGGGGCCCAAAGACTGGTCTGCTTGGATCCCACTACCATTACCAGGACCATGCCCCCTTTAGAGATGGAGTTGCTGTGTGCTCACTTGTGTCCCTTGGAACACAAGAATCGGCCCATCTGGAATCCTCACCACCAGCAAAGCTCCAACACAGCCTCTGCAAAATAATCACAGCCTAGGCTACAGAGGCACATGGGTGTACGTTATAAAGAGTGACTCCCCAAATAGGAAGAATAGAGGTAGGGGAGTAAAGGGCTATAGATCAGCTTAGCAGGAGAAAGAGGGACAGATAGGGCTTCTATGGGAAACAAACGGAAGCTTTTAATAAAGTTTGTTTTTACAATTTTCATCATGGTGCATGGTTAGTCTCCATCCCAGTTAGAAGCTTTTACAGAGAGAGGATTTATGGCAGCTTCGTCCTAAGAAACACTGTCTTTAACAAGATAAGGAAAGCTCAGAAAAGGCTTCTTTCTGTATCTTCTTTATCCCAAATGTCTTCAGTTTAAAGTACTCTTTATGCCAGTGTGGCACGCTGTGGGTCTCTTCAGCCTCAGGAAGCTGTATAGTTTCTGCTCTCCCATTTCTTTCTCACTCATGCAAACTGGTCACCATGTGAACAGGCCTGGCTAGCTTGCTGGAGAATGGGACACTACATGGAGAGTGCTTCAGTCATCCCAGCCATCTAAACCCAGGCATGATAAACCAGTGAGCCCCAGATGCCCAAAAGCTGAACTCAAATTCATGAGCTAGACCAGCTGAGAAGAGCCAAATAAGGCCCAGACAAAAACCACCAGCTGACCCACCCCAAATTGCCTGCCGATAGAATAACCATTGTTTTAAACTACTGAGTTTTGGGATGATTTGCTATGCAGATATAGATACCTGATAGATAAATGTCTAGTTTTTTTGGAAAAAAAAAAAGTGATAGATGATTTAATAAACTACAGTCATCACTTGGTATCCATAGGAGATTGGTTTCAGGACTCCTGAGGATATGAAAACCCCTGGATGCTCACGTCCTTTACATAAAATGGCATAGCATTTACATACAACCTATGCACATCCTCCCATATACTTTAAATCATCTCTAGGTTACTTACAATACCTAATACAATGTAAACGCTGTGTAAATGTTCGTTATGCTGTATAAGTTTTATTTGCATTATTTTTTGTTGTTGAATTTGTAATTTTTATTATTTCCTTTTAATATTTTTAATCCACACCTGGTTGAACCACAGATGCAGAATCTGTGGTTATGGAGGGCCAAACGTAAAGGTTATTTAATCATCAAAATTAAATTATTGGTGGCATGAAAACCACCATGAAAAAAAGTTTAATTTCAGAATTATAAATAGGAAACTTATTAAGCTTTTCTAGTTGTTTGTCTTTATATGAAATAAATAAGGAATGAGGTTAAATTTAAAGTCAGGAAGTGGGAACCATTCTTTATAATGAAAGGCATAGTAATTATAGCAAGGGCCTTATTATACCCACTAGATACTACTGAATGTTTGTGAATGTTTTGCTAAGCAAACAGCTTAGCAAAATTCCTAAAAGTACTAAACAACCTTTCAGTACAAATTTGAACAGTGTATTTGAGAGGTGAATGAAAGACAAAATTATATTGATACAGGAGACAGATGGAAAAGAGCAGGTAACAACCACATATACTAGGTTTGCTCTCAACTACTCACTCAAAAAGGTTATTACTGAGAAGAGGACTGTTTCTCAGCCTCAGGTTTCATATGTTGATTACTAGCTTAAAAAAAAATTACTACAACCACATACCCAGCCATTACTATTATGTAAGATTGGACAACTGGAAGTAATGATGGAGTTTTAAGCCTTTCCTAGATGCTTCTGGCATTAAACACTGCCAGTTAGGATAGAAAACTGCATAGGAAAGGCAAACCATTTCTCCTCCCTTATTGTCATCTAAATTACATCATGATTTAAGCTAGTAGGAACTAGCTTACTGTTTTAAATAATAATTTTTGAAATACAGTGAGTTTTCTTTTTCTTGATTTCTGAAGCAGAGATACCCAGAAACATGTTATATATGCAAAATACACTGGGTTACAAAATAGGACTTTTTATTCCTTGGGAGAGTCATTTAGCATTGTTTTGTCTTGTCATCTGTGTGTATGAGAGAGATCTAATAGTTTTGTTTAATGAGATTTATGGCAGGATTAGTTCCAATCATTTCTGCTTCAATGTAAAGCAGTTGTTGAAAGTCTAAGTCTAGTTGGCCCCTGAAATAGCACGCAATGTTTTTGGGTGGTGAAGATGAGATACATTTAACAATAAAGCCCCTCTCACAATAGAGAAATGGCCACATGGTAATTAAAAATTATCCTGTGTCAACAGAATGAAATGCAACACTATGTCCACCCTATAATTACATCATCAAAAGATTACATATGAGAGTGTACATAGGTTACAAATATTATTAAAAATATAAAAGTATATTAATCTATTAGTCAATAAAATGCATTTAAAATTTTATGTTACTATTTTTATAATACTGTTCAGACAATATCTATTTCTTTCCAAAACGTATACAAACAATAACAGTAGTGTAAACACTCTTGAATATTAAATTGCACAACTTGATAAAAGAATTCAGCAAAGTTTCTGGATACAAAATCAATATATTAATATACATAAATCAGTAGTTAGTCTATACACCCACAACGACCAACCTGAGAATCAAATCAAGAACTCAACCCCTTTTACAATAGCTGCAGAAAAAAAAAATACTTAGGAATATACCTAACCAAGAAGGTGAAAGACCTCTATAAGGAAAACTACAAAACACTGCTTAAAGAAATCATAGATGACACAAACAAATGGAAATACATCCCACGTTCATGAATGGGTAGAATTGCTATTGTAAAAATAACCATACTGCCAAAAGCAATCTACAAATGTAACACAATTCCCATCAAAATATCACCATCATTCTTCACCAAATTAGAAAAAAACAATTCTAAAATTCATATGGAACCAAAAAAGAGCCCGCATAGCCAAAGCAAGACTAACCAAAAGGAACAAATCTGGAGGCATCACATTACCTGATTTCAAACTATATGATAAGGCCATAGTCACCAAAGTAACATGGTACTGGTATAAAAATAGACACAAAGACCAATGGAACAGAATAAAGAACCCAGAAATGAAGCCAACTACTTACAGCCTACTCATCTTCAACAAAGCAAACAAAAACGTAAAGTGGGAAAAGGACACCCTTTCAACAAATGGCGCTGGGGTAATTGGCTACCATAGGCTGGAGAATGAAACTGGATCCTCATCTTTCACCTTATACAAAAATCAACTCAAGATGGATTAACGGCTTAAATCTAAGACCTGAAACTATAAAAATTCTAAAGGATAACATTGAAAAACCCTTCTAGACATTGGCTTAATCAAGGATTTCATGACCAAGAACCCAAAAGCAAATGCAACTAAAACAAAGATAAATTCCTGGGACTTAATTAAACTAAAGAGCTTTTGCATGGCAAAAGGAATAGTCAGCAGAGTAAACAGACAACCCACAGAGTGGGAAAAAAGTCTTCACAATCTATACATCTGACAAAGGACTAATATCCAGAACCTACAATGAACTCAAATTAACAAGGAAAAAATAACCAATCCCATAAAAAAGTGGGCTAAGGACATGAACAAACAATTCTCAAAAGAAGATATACAAATGCCAACAAACATATGAAAAAATGCTCAACATCACTAATGATGAGAGAAATGCAAATCAAAATCACAATGCAGTACCACCTTACTGCTGCTAGAATGGCCATAATCAAAAAATAGTAGATGTTGGCATGGATGCAGTAAACAAGGAACACTACTATACTGCTGGTGGGAATGTAAACTAGTACAACCACTATGGAAAACAGTAATGCAATTCCTTAAAGAACTAAAAGTAGAACTACCATTTGATCCAGCAACCCCATTACTGGGTATCTACCCAGAGGAAAAGAAGTTACTATACAAAAAAAGATACTTGCACATGCATGTTTATAGCAGCACAATTCACAGTTGCAAAAACGTGGAACCAACCCAAATGTCCTTTAATCAACAAGTGGATAAAGAAACTGTGGTATATATGTACCATGGAATACTACTCAGCCATAAAAAGGAATGAATTAATGGCATTCACGGCAACCTGGATGAGACTGGAGACTATTTTTCTAAGCAAAGTAACTCAGGAATGGAAACCAACATCATAGGTTCTCACAAATAAGTGAGAGCTAAGCTATGATGATGCAAAGGCATAAGAATGACACAGTGGCCTTTGGGGACTCAGAGTGAAAGAGTGGGAAGACGGTGAGGGATAAAAGACTACACAAATAGGGTACCGTATATACTGCTCAGGTGATGAGTACACCAAAATCTCACAAATCACCACTAAAGAACTTACTCATGTAACCAAACATTACTTGTTTCCCAATAACCTATGAAAATTTAAAAATTATATTATATTAACAATTTTTTAATGGCACAACTCTAATATAATGTATCAGATTACTGCTTTGAGCCATATTGAAAGGCTTTATGTTAGCCTCTTCTGGGAATTCATATGCTTTTATTCTATCCTGAAGAAAACAAAGAATTCTTGAAAATCAATGGTCCTGAATATGTGCTACAAGTTTCTCACAGCACTTTCTTTATCTATGTCTAAAAAAAGTAATAAATAGTCAGAGTTCTGTGAACACATGTATAAATTTATAAATTAGATCAACAGCTTGATGAGGGCATCATATTTTAAACCAAAAACCTCTGCTGCCTTAAGACTATAACATGCAAGCTCAATGATAGGTTATAAAGCAATGATCTACAGAAAACAAATGACTTCCTATAATTGGGTACTTTTTATTACAGGAATCAAGAAGCTTTATAATACTCTACACATGTGCCTTAACTAACAATATTGATAACAAACCTCATCTTAAACTCTTTGTATATAGTTACATCTTCTTTCTTAATTAGGTCTCATTCACAGTTCCCGAGTCTTTTGCTGTGTATCACCTTCAATCTGAAAGTGTAATATGAAATATTGAGTCACTAAGCCATCTTGTTGTAAAGAATTCATGATTGCATTATTAAAAACACTATTATTGACAGTGTGTGAACTACTCTATCAAGCATGTTACATAAACTCCCTAACACCAGGAGATAGCTTATTAGCCCCATATTATATAAACATGACGTACATGAAAACTAAACCTCAGAAAAATTCAATAATTCACCCAAGGACAAATAGGTAGTAAATGGCAAAATCAGGAGGTAAACCAAGTATAACTCTAAATTAATTACATTCTATCACCTCTACTAGGAAGACCTCCTATCTCATCAAGATGATCAAATCAATATATTCTGCATAGACAAACAGATGAGGAAATCAATTCACCCATGATCCCATTATATGACCTCTATCAATAAGTAGAATAATATTAATTTTTGTTTGCCTACAATAATTCTACATTACCCCTGTGATTCCTACATAATTGTTAAATGTGCCTTCTTTCACTCTCAGAAGTGTCTTAGGGTAACAAAGTTAATGGTCATCCTACTCATAAGGACCATTGTTAATGAGTCAATAAATGGGAGCAACCAAGTAGAAATTGATTTCACAATGGTGTTGCAAAGCTATGTGTGGGTTATTCTGTCTGTTTCATGTAATAAGGCAGAGCAGAAACTCTGACTCTCCTGATGAAAAAAAAATGTATACTACATAAAAATAGTTTTATAATCTTCCTTTATGAATTATTAAGCTGACAAGAAAATAAGGAATACTTTGAGGAACCAAAAAAAAATAAGACAAATAACTAAAAGTGGTTTTCCCCTTGAGGGCATAGGCCAAACTGGGTGAACCTGGGTTTTCATAGCATCACAGAAAACAGAAGACAGGAGACAAAGTGCAGGATCTCCCCAAATAGGAAATTTAGTAGTTTAGAACCTTCTCAAAAGCCAAGGCAACATATGGCTTCATTTAATATTGATTAGAAATAAACCTACTCCACCAGGGAATGTAAGAAAAACCTAAAAGAAACTTGGTGCTGATTATTTTTTACCTCAAAGTAGTCTTCCCATGGGTTTACAACCTGAATTTATGCTGCCTTGCCTTACAGTGATCACAGAAGTAGAAAAATGATACAAATGGTGCAAATCTTCTTTGTAGAAATCTACCTCCAAAAAAAAAATCTCAAAAAGACAAAGATAAAGCTCTAAAAAATACAAGCTCAAAGTCAAAAATCATAAAAAAATGCAAGGAAACAAGGAACCTTGAGGGAAAGACAACAGAAACAGTAGCACAAACAGATTCAAAACTCGTTCAATATCATAACTATCAAACATAAAATATAAAATAAATATCAGTATGTTTGTAAATGATGAAAAATATGAATAAATATAAAAAGATGACAATAATCAGTAATTTATTTTTAATTATTTTAAGAAAAAGATTAAAATAACTTCTAACGATGACAAACAATAGTTACTGAGCAGAAGATATATGCCCTCAGCATCAACAAAGAGTTCACATATAGAATATATAGAGAAGTCCACAAACCACTGAGAAAAAGAAAGACAACTCAACTGAACTAAACAAGTCTTGGGCGTGCCCTTCATAAAAGAATGAATATAAATAGACAATAGGCATATGAAAAGGCACTAGGCCTTATTAATAATCAGTGAAATACAATTAAAACCCTAATTAGTTGCCACTACATACTCATTGGACTGAAAAAAATAACGTCCGGAAAAATAAGCATTAATTGGAGAGAATGTGGAACCCTAGAAACGCTCAAACACACTAGTGGAAATGTAACTTGATAGAACTACCAGGAAAAAGGTGTTGCTATCTACTAAATAGATGTCTACCAGTGGTTTCACTCATAGCATAGAAAACTATGTATTTCCAAGCCCAGAAGTCATAAATAAGAAATTTAGGACAGCATTTTTCAAAACAACCCAAATGTCAGTCATAAGTAAAAAAGATAAATTTTCTTTATTATATTCTTGCATAAGAATGTTATAGAGCAATAAAACAATGAACTAGAGCTACCTACAATCATACAGATGATTTTTACAAACATAAACTTGAACTCTTAAAAAAAGGGAGATATGGCCGGGCGCGGTAGCTCACGCCTGTAATCCCAACACTTTAGGAGGCCGAGGAGGGTAGATCATGAGGTCAGGAGACTGAGATCATCCTGGTCAATATGGTGAAACCCCGTCTCTACTAAAAAATACAAAAATTAGCTGCATGTGGTGGCACAAGTCTGTAATCCCAGCTACTCGGGAGGCTGAGGCAGGAGAATCGCTTGAACCAGTCAGAGGTCACGGTGAGCCGAGATTGTGTCACTGTGCTCCAGCCTGGCAACAGAGCAAGACTCCATCTCAAAAAAAAAAAAAGAAGTGTAGGGGGAAGATACAAAAGAATACAAACAGAATGACTCCATTTCTATAAAGTTCAAAACCAGGCAAAACTACATTCTCTTCTTTGGAGAGGAATGAAAATAAAACTATAAGAAAAACAAACAAAATAAATACAAATTTAGGATTGAAGCTGACTCTGGGAAAAAGACAGGCTTCAAGGAGAGTATAGAAACAACTTCAAAGATAATGCTAATGTTCTTCTTAAAATGGGTGGTACACACATACGTGTTCATTATTCTTTATGCCTAACTCATGTTGTGTAAATGTTACTTTGTTTCTACCCAATATTTCATTTAATAAAGAAACTCTGATGACTTTTTGAGGTTGAAAAATTGTGATGGAACATATTACATGTATTACATTCATCACAAATTTGCCAGCATACCACTTTTACATAGAAAGTTATTAAGAAGCATAAGTCAAGAACCGTTGAATTTACTCTACAGAGGTGAAAGAAGAATTTCTGCTACCTGTATGACAAAGAATTCGGTATGTCTAGTTCCAGCGATCTGGACTTGTTATTTTCAGGCCATAGTTTAAAAGATAATGTCATCTCTGACGGTTTTCTATTTTACATTCTGAGGAGTTGGGGGGTTTTTTAGAGACTTCTTAACCAAGATGATTAAACTGTGTCTCATCACTACACAACTACAAAATATAGTTTGAACTGCTAAGAATCCTGGGAAGCATGATTTAAGGACAGTGGCCGAAGAGATTCGCCAGTCTCTTGTAGTTTAATTTGGCAAGGAAGCCTATCTTGCTGAGACAGCACTAGGTTAAGGAATCTTTGAAGTTTCAGTTCACTCAGTGTTCTCTGTTTTCTCAAAGCCTAGCACAATGCCTGGAATGTGTTTAATAAGCACTTCTTTAAGAAATATGTAAATAATGGGTAAATGGAAAACTTCCTTTCTTCCTTTTATCCTGTCCATTCAGACATTGTAAAGAAATCAGAATCTAGAAATATTTTGTCAAAAAAAATTTTATTCTTAAGATGCATATAGAAAAAAAGGGAGGGCTCTATCTTTACCAGTTTTTTGATATAAATTATTTTTTTCTGCATAATTTACCATTTTCTGAAGTCTAAGGCTATGAACAAAAAAGCATTATCAGTCAATGTCCAGAGTGAAGACAACCTTATAAACTGAAAGACTGACACTCCTGCTATGAACTGCTATCTGAACCATAAGGGGTAAATCTTCTAGAACTCCACTGAAATGATTTTCAACTACATTGCTTTGGGATCCACAAAAGTCTCAAAGTGAAGGCAGAAGTTGCTGTCTCTGCTGCCACTGCTGAATGAAATAACCATCTAGTATAACACAGAGATGTTATCAGTTTTACTGAGAGAATTCACACACTAAAAAGTCACCCATTTAAAGTGCGTGAATCAGTGGGTTTTTTTTAGTATATATACAGAGTTGGGGCATCATAACCACAATCTAAATTTAGAACATTATTTTTATTTTAAGATTACCCCATTTTGTATCTTCAATCAGTAATTCTTTTCCTTATTATGGCTAAATAATTATTTCATCATATAGATATACCTTATTTTGGTTATCTACTTATAAAATGATAGACAATTTGGTTGGTTTCACTTTATGGCTACTATGAGTAATACTATAAACATTTTTATACACTTTTTTGTATACATATTTTTTCTTTTCTCTTGAGAATGTACCTAGGAGTAGAATTGCCAGATCATAGGTTAAATCTATGTTTAACAGTTTCAAGAACTGACAAGCTGTTTTCCATTTTCCATTTCTAACAACAATGGAGAGGGTTCCAGTTTCTCCACAGGGCTGCTAACACTTGTTATTATTTATTTATTTATTTATTTTTGCCTTTTTTGATTATAACCTCCGGGTGGATATAAAGTGGTATCTCAAGGTTTTGATTTGCATTTTTCTTATGATTAATGATGTTGATCACCTTATCATGTGCTTATAAGCCATTTGCTTTTTTAGTGAAAAATAGCTATTTATATTATTTACCCAGTTTTGACTGGATTGTCTTTTCATCATTGAGTTACAATTATTGATACATTCTGCATACAAGTCTCTTATCAGACATATGTTTGCAAATATATTCTCCCACTCTGTGGGTCTTCTTTTCACTTTCTTGATTATATACTTGTAGTCCAAAATGTTTAATTAGAGTTTGGATATTTAAATATTTTTCCTCTGTTACTTGTGCTTTCGGTGTCATATCTTGAAAAACCATTGCTTAACCCAAGATCATAAAAATTTACTCCTATGATTTTATTAAAAAGTTTTATAGGTTTAGCTCTTATATTTAAGACTTTGATCCACTGAAATTAATTTTTTCTATGGTATGAGGTAGAGATTCAACTTCATTCTTTTGCATATGGATATTCAGTTGTCTAGTACTGCTTCTTAGAAAGGCAATTCTTTCTCCATTGAATTGTTTTGAAATCAGGGAGTGTAAGTCCTCTAGTAGCTTCTCCTTTTCAAGATTTTTTGGCTATTCTGGGCATCTTGCATACCATATAAATTTAAGATCAACTCGGCAATATCTACAAAAAAAATACAGCCAATATTTTGACAGAGATAACATTGAATGTGTAGATCAATTCAGGGAGTATTACCATGTTGACAACATTAAGTCTACCAACTCATGAAAAAGGGATATTTTTTATTTATTTGGGTATTTTAAAATTTATTCTAACAATGTTTTGTAGTTTTTAGCATGTAAGTCCTGCCATTACATTGTTAAATTTTTTTCCCAAGTATTTTACTATTTTTGATGCTATTATAAATGGAATTGGTTACTTAATTTTTTCATATTTTTTGTCAATAGTATATGAAAATAAAATTAATTTTATCAATTAATTTTATTGATCTTCTATTCTGCAACTTTATTGAACTTGTTAATTAGTCCTAACAGTTTCTCAGTGGGTTCCTGAGGATATTCTATATACAAGATTATGTCATTTGTAAATAGAAATAGTTTTACTTCTTCTTTTCCAATCTGGATGCTTTTTATTTACTTTGTTGCCAAACATTCTAATTAGAACCTACAGTACAATATTGAACAGAAGTGATGAGCGCAAGTGTTTTTGTCTCCTTCCTCATCCTAGTGGGGAAGACCTTCAGGCTTTCAACATTAGGCATGATGTTAACTGTAGGTTTCCCTAGATGTCCTTTATCAGATGCCTTCTATACCTAGCTTATTGTTTTTAATCAAGAAAGAACACTGTTTTATCAAATGTTCTTTTTTATATATTGAGATGATCATGTACAGTTCATATTTTATTCTGTTTATGTAGTAATTTTCTTATGTTAAACCAACCTTGCATTCCTGGGCTAAATCCTACTTGATCACAGTAAACAACTCTTTTAAATTTCCACTTAGGTTCTTTTGCAACTCAGCTGAAATTACAGCCACAAGCAGAGTGACATTGTCAGAGGACTGCTGCTTTTTTCAGTAATGCCTTGGAGGCAGGGCATTTTTACTAAGCTGAAGTTTCAGTAAGATCAAATACCTATAATATCCAGGAACAGAGATTCTCTATAAAGTTGCATATTTTGGACAAAATATCTACTGTGCTTTGGAGCAAGAACATTTAATGGATCTCCAAAAATTGTCAGTCCTCCTTGGTTACAGGACTACCAGCAACTACATGCCACTGAGCTGGGAAAGAAGGTGTAAGAATAGTGTCAAGTTGAAACATCAAAGGCCCTGCTGGGTTTTTTTAATTCAACATTCAGTACATTGTTTTTCTCTTCAGTTTGTTCTGCGCCTTTGGTTAACTTCTAGAGTTCTGAAATGGTTGGCTTTAGTTTTGCCAGTATTTTCTTTGTCTTTAAGGGAGAGCAAGTTCAACAAAGCCAACACTCCACCAGTTTGGAAGATGATCTCCACCCAAATACTGTTGCCTGACTTCAGAGAATGGTGTATGTACAACAGGACATGATAGTTGTTTTGTTTCCTTGTAGTGGCTTTGCATAACTTGTTATAGAAATTCAAAGTAGATATAGACAGGGCCATTTTTTATTAATTCACTCAACAAATATTTATAGAGTATCTACTAAATACCAATGAATAAGACCCTATTTCCTCCCTTAACAAGGGTGAAGTCTGTAAAGAGGAGAAGAACTAGCTTTTGTTGAGCATATGCAATTTGTCACACTATGTGAGATGTATTACTATCTTAGACAGCAGGGAAAGAGAAGATTGATCAAATCCTCATCTAAAAGTCAACACTTTAGGCTGTCATGAAGAATGAGTAGGAAATTAGCAGCTAGACCTAGTGCAGAGAATATTCCTAGATAGAGAGAACATGGACTTCAGAGAATGAAAGATTATATTTCAGTAGGTATTATTGTTGAAGGTCTGATAATTCCTGCCTGTTTAGTGTAACTCAACCCAACACAATTTGCAGTATACTTTTTTAAAAAACACTAAATAACAAATCTATATGTGACCAAGATTTTAACACTGATACAAAAACAAAAACAAAGATAAAACAAAAATAACTTTGTATTATTACATAAACCTAAGAGTTTTATTACAATTAGATGATTGGTTCTATTAGTTGTGCTGTACTGTCACAGTCAACTTCAGGGTCTGTAGGTGTAAGTTTCTGTTTATTTCTGCAAAGTCAAAAGCCAAATTAAAGTAGATTAAACTCCTTACAAAATTATTAAATCCAATTTTGTCTGAAAAATAATGTGGGAGGAAGAAAAATAAGAAAATCAGCTTTGTTTTGACCTGCACTCACACACAGTCAGAGCTGCTCTGATTAATGAAGACATTACTCAATTGGAAGAGCAGGTGAAAGAAGCTCTTGACCTCACAGAGCTGAAGCAAGTTCACGTGGGGGTTGAAAAGAAGATTTAAAAATAATATCAAATGTATCTTTGCCATCAGCTCTCGTGGCATGGTGTACACTCCAGAAAGAAAAATGGATCCTGCAAAGTGGAACTTGGACCAAAGCTGCCTTTAGTAAAAACAAATTAAAATACATCTTTCAGAAGACTTGAAATTCATTTTGCAATATTTTCAGGTGCTGCCAGTGCTACCACCCTCACTTCGAATGTGTGAAACCAATTCCAAATAAAAAGGGTTTCGAGGCATGCCCTCGGCTGGTACTAAATAATGCTATATTGTAGTTATATATAGGACAAATAATAACTTAGCTGAGGGGGAAAGTCTAAAGACTAACTACCCCCTTGCCAGTTGAAGTGTTTCTGTGATAAGTAACAAAAGCTATAACAATATGGGTCTTAAAAAATAAGGGCATTTACTATGTCACTTAACAAGAATTTGGAAAGAGGTTGATCCAGAGTTGGCTAATTTGGGGCTGAATGACATAATCAAGAGCCTGAAGGACTGAAGGACTCTCTCCCTTTCTCTGTTTGTACTTTGTCATAATCAAGGGTCTGAAGTTTCTCTCTCTCTCTCTCTCTCTCTCTCTCTCTCTCTGTATTTTGTCATTCCCAGAGTGTTGCTTTTATTAGAAAATTTGTCTCATCATGATCACAAGATAATTGCCATTGCTTTAGAAATCAACCCAGTGAACCACCAGATCCAAAGTCTGGTAGGTCAGCTACTTCACAAGTCTCTATGAAGAGGAGAAGCCCAGAGCCACTGCATGTGACTACACAGGCTGTGTACCTCACAACTCCAGAGGAGCAGTCACACAGCCCACAATGAGTATGGCAACCTATAGAGACGGCCAAACTCAGCAGTCCTAGGCTATCCTTTTCTAGAATCCACCAGAATAAATCTCCCAGGATTGGAGACTGGGTCCCGTGTTTATGCCTTGGTTGCTGATGAGCGTTGGGGAGCAAGTTTCTTCCATGTTCAGTCTCTCTTGTGGAAGGCAGGCTCAGCCAAGTACTCTCTGCCAGGAAATAAGGGAGAAAGAAAATGCTGCTGGCCATGTGGTCTATGCATCTGCCTTTCACTTGCCTGTGATTTAGTCGTAATATGACCACTTGTTGGGCATGGCAAATACCCATGCTTCCAATTATCCCTGTTTAAATACAATCTTTCATTCTTTTGCTTTAGTTTCATTATTAGTGAATTCAAATTGAAAGTGCTGAACGCTTAATCAGAATGAAAATATATATAAGCAGTTTAGTAACACATAGCAAAAGCCAGAAAAAATATACATGGCTTTTGACCTGTAATACTACCTCAGAAAAATCAATCCAAGAAATACTTTAATATATGTGATGAAATTACTTATATATGCACACCCACACACATACACGTGTGTGTGTGTATGCATGCATATGTGTGTTTATCAGTCCATTCTCATGCTGCTATGAAAAAAATACCCAAGACTGGATAATTTATAAAGAAAAGAGGGTTAACTGACTCACAGTTCTGCATGGCTGGGGAGACCACAGAAAACATACAATCATGGCAAAAGGGTAAGTAAACACGTCCTTCTTCACACGGCAGCAGGAGAGAGAAGTATTGAGCAAAAGGGGAAAAGCCACTTAGATAACCATCTGATCTCATGAGAATTCACTCACTATCATGACAACTGTATGGGAGTAACCACCCCTTTGATTCAATTACCTCCCCTCCCACAACATATGGGGATTATGAGAACTACTATTCAAGATGAGATGTGGGTGGGTATACAACCAAAATATATAAATGTGTAAGAAAATGTTATTAATGAATTTAAATGTTGAACATTAAACTAAGCACCTTTGAAGACATTTGGATCTTATATAGAAATAATTTTGTTATTTTGCTATTATCAAGTAACTCAATATACTTTTTTTTTTTTTTTCTGAGACAGAGCCTTGCTCTGTCACCAGGTGCCAGGCTGGAGTGCAGTGGCGCGATCCTGGCTCACTGCGACTTCCGTTTTCTGGTTTCAAGCAATTCTCCTGCCTCAGCCTCCTGAGTAGCTGGGACTACAGCCATGCACCACCACATCCAGCTAATTTTTGTATTTTTAGTAGAGACGGGGTTTCTCCATATTGGCCAGGAAGGTCTCAATCTCTTGACTTCGTGATCCGCCCGCCTTGGTCTCCCAAAGCGCTGGGATTACAGGCATGAGCCACCATGCCCAGCCAACTCAATACACTCTTTAGAATTATCAGATAATATATATTTGTTGAATGGTAGCAAGCTAGAAAATAGAAATGAGCAAATATAGGCCCTACCCTGAAGAGACTGGTGACTTATTAGGCAGGCACAACTTTAATAACATGACCTCAATTTAGAAAAAGTTATCAAAGTCTAGTCTAAAAAACTGAAGGACTTTTTTTTAGAGAGACAGAGATTAAAACCAAATATTGAGAGTGAAAAAGAAACTCAGTCAAAGACTTGGAGATAGGAACTAATATCAAAGTTCAACAACATCCTATAATGCTACACAGTTTACCAAATGCATCTCCCTAGTAAAGGAGACCATGCAATCTCCATTTTATAAGAAATGGCAGTTTCAGGGAGTTAAGCAACTTACCAACTTTCTATACAACCAGTAAATAGGTAAAAATTAGACTCAAACATGTATCTAAAGGAAGGAGCTCAAGACCAGAAACGAGGAAGCAAGGTGACATATACAAGCTCCAGAGCAAACAGTATTTCTTTCTAGTAGACACATATTTTATTTCCTTGATGTAACTATCAGTCCTTTAAGGGGAAAACAAATCCTTTACTTAACTCTATAACTTTTGACAGCTAAACACCTAAAAACATAATTAGCAATAAAAGGCCACAATAGGTGCCAGAATATTGGAACACCTGGATGTTCAAGATCTATTTCTCCCTAATCTTATTTATTCTTAATGCTGTCGTTGACAAGAGTTTAGGATTATTATTTTCCTTTCAAAGAACAGAACCCTGATATATGTACTCACTTGTCCTACCGCATATCATTTAGCAGTTGGAAAAACAGAACCCACTGCATTCCAATTCAGGACCATTTTTTAATAATACAAGATTTTGCCATATTAATAAGTAGTCCTCAGGGCTATCTTCTCTTGATCTAGAAGTCATGTTTTACAAGAGAAAAAGTTTGGGATTTCTGAGTAACAGTTCTTGCTCCAAGCGGACCTAACCAACCAGTTCCTTGGAAGTACCTGTTATTTGTCTTTTACATAGTGAAATACTATATCCTGGGTTGAAATAGAGTACATGTTGGATTAAAAAAATTGAAAGACACCTACTATATCTTTTGCAAACACCAACCATAATATTTAATTATTTGGGGCTAAATAAATTCTGTTATACTGTTAAACCTGACAGTACCTGTAGCTGGATGGAATTTGGAGACAGAAATACATAGCAATTGGTCACTTTAATTTTTACAAACTGGTTTTCAGTTTTTCTCACATAATAATCCCAATGCTTGCTAATTTCTTTCTCTAAAGGATGTCTGAAAATAACATACTTTCTTCTATAATTTCAAGTCGTTTTACTTGTTATAACCATAATTCTGTCGTATAAGATTAGAGGCTCTGTTTTTGCTAAGATGTCATTAAACCACCTTTAGATTGTCACTGTTAAATCAAAAATACTCCTAAATGTCAACTCATAAAAAATTTGACAATTCACTCCATTATTCAGATTGTTCACAACACGATCAACAGTGTTCTCTGTGAGAGAATACACATTTCTCTTATAGAAAAAAAAAACTAGTTTAATAATCTCAGACACTCATTTTTTACAGAAAATATTTTCATTCCTGCTGCTGTGTAATTTCAGCCACAGCCACTCCTAAGTATTTAAACTCAAAGGACATGCTGAAATGAACTGTGTATTAACTAAAGTACATTATCAACCCTATGTTACTCCTCCCCTATATTACTAATTTGGTCCTACTTGCAAGGACAGAGCCAAACAGTAATTGGTAGCTTTTCCAGGACTTAATGAGCACATAAACTTAGACAACCATGACAACCATTCCTACTTTGTAAAATATCATTTTTATGACTTCCATTTAAGTCTGCCCAACCCTCAGCATGGTTTACAGATTTACTGAACAGAGGATGATAACAATTATGCTGAGTTACAGCATATCAAAAATTAAGCCAAGAATCCATGCTTTATTCTTAGAAGACATTAAAACTATGGCTCTATGTATAGATTTCTGGCATGGACAACATGGCATAGGACCCTCAACTCATTTAAAAGAGCATGAATTTCAATTCAGGGTTTGTTTTTTGTTTTGTTTGTGTCGCTTGTTCTAAGCAAGAGAGAGATGTAAATGAGATGAGCTGCTGATCATTGTGTGAGAATATGAGTGGGTATCTGCAATCCACAAGCAGTACAAAGTAGTATACCTTTCAATAACAGGAAATCAGAGGAGAAAATTGGAGCAAATGAGCCCAACACACATGTCAGTTTGTTTCATCTTTCAGGGAAGAACTTTTAGAAGTATTTTGCTGCTAAATTTATGCTCTAAAGCTGGCATTCCCATTTCTCTTTCCCCTGCCCCTGTTCTAAACAAGTAATCTATCATTTTAAACATAATGCTGCATTGAAAAACATTAAGGAAGTCCCCATATCTTAAAATAACTCTAACTGTGGCAACTGTCTGATTTTGAAAGGCCTTACTGTATATTATTCTGTGTCACTTAATAGTTACATTGCTGTGTTGGTAACAAGGCTTTTCAGAGATGTTATGGCTTTTTCAAAAACCTCCTCATTTCTCTGAGCCACCTGGGGAGGATGTACATTTCTCAATATCTTTTCCTTATGCCCCATTAAGAGACAAAGGGCTTTGTGGATCCCACTCAATTTAGAACTCGACTTTCTCTTTTTTTAATATTATAATGATTTTTTTATCTTTATTTTTTGGCTTAAAACAACAGAAATTTATTGTCATAGTTCAGGACGTCAGAAGTGTGAAATCAAGGTATCCATAGGGTTGGCTCCTACTTCAGGGCTCAGAAGGAGAGTCTGCTCTACACCTCTGGCCTACATATGGTGGTTGCCAGCAATCCCTCGTGTATTTTGGCTTGTGGAAGCATAACTCCAATCTACGTCCATTATCCCTACAGAATTCTTCTGTGGGTCTCAATCTCTAAGGAACTCACCTTTCAATAGCAATGCAAGATTTATTTGGTTTCTACCTGAAAACAAGATTTCAGAACTTACTGATGATGTACTCACACATGTAAAAGACCTAGTAGTAAAAAAAAAAATTCTTGAAATTTGACCAAGAATGACCACAGATCCTGCTTTTAACTATGCTGGTCCCATGTGTATGCAGATCTGAAATCTTCAGTGTCTTAATAAATGGTGTTTCATATATATCTACCAATTGAGTCCTATTAATAGACATATAAAAATTAAAGTCAGACATCTCAAAGTTAAGTTTGTTTTAACTTTGACTACTGATCTTCCTTTCTATACTGATAACCAGAGCAATATTTTCAGTCAAGAGATAATTTAAAATGCCAAGAAAAACAAAAAGCTTTACAAGAAATTAATGGTCTATATATGAAGCAAACTAAACTGTGGTATGAGTTTTTAGCAGATGTTATAGTATTTTTTAAAAAGAAACACAGAGAATCCCTTTGTCCTTGATACTACCAACATGTCCTCTTGAGTGGCATGGGTTAGTGTTGTTAGATTATATTTCCTTAAAAGCCCAAACATACTATTTGGTTTTGAAGTAAATAACACTTATTTAATTATAACATTATAAAACCTCCTTCTTGAATTTTTGTGTTTAGAATCAATCTTTGGGATAAAGCATAGCAAACTTAATAATAATCACATTTGAAAAAACTATACACAACTACACCTCTAATGCCATACACAAAAATAAACTCCAGGAAAGAATAGAGTTTTTACAATTTAAAGGATATTATTTGTAAAAGTAAAAACAAGTTGTAGGCTGATACCAACCATGGGTAGAACTTCCCTAAATCAAGAAAACTGATAACTGACTAGAAAAGATGGGCAAAGTTTATGAAAGGATAATATACTGAAGAAATAAAAAAGAGAAAGCTTCTCAAACTCATTGGGTAATCATAGAAAGGCAAATTAAGACAACAATAATACATCATTTCTATCCTATCAGATTGACAAAAATTACAGTGACTAATGAAATCTCATTCACTATTGGTAAGCATGCAAATTAGTAATTTCTTCTCAAAACAATATGATATTACCTACCACAATTTAAAATGTTCATATCCTTGACCCTTTATTTCTACATGTAATAACCTGTTCCTTAATGTTACTCAACCCAGTAACAAAGATGCATATAAAAACATTGTCATTAAACATTTTGTTAACAGTAAAAATTAGAAACAACTATCTTTTAACAGCTGAGTGGCTATATTATGGTGCATTTATTTATATGCATTAACTGGAAGAAATATTTCTGATATATTGCCTGAACAAAAACAAGTATCAGTGCAATGTATATGGCTGTATGTTTTTATTTACAAAAAAAAAAAAGTGAACTGTCTGGGAACAGTGGCTCATACCAGTAATCCCAGAATTTTGGGAGGCCGAGGATCACTTGAGGACAGGAGTTCAAGACCAGCCTGGGCACCACGGCAAGACCCCATCACTACAAAGAAATTTTTCTAATTAGCCTGACATGGTGGTGCATGCCTGCAGTCCCAGATACTGAAGGCTGAGACGGGAGGATCCCTTGAGCCCAGGAGTTCAGGGTTACAGTGAACTATGATCATGCCATTGCACTCTAGCCTGGGCAACAGAGCAAAACCCTAATTCAAAAAAAAAAAGTGAATAAACATCTGTATGTATTTTCTAACATGGAAATGGTTGCAAGCACTCTTAATCAGTAAAAAGTGTAAGTCCATGATGAATATAAGTAAAACGAACCAAGGACATGGGTGAAGGAGAAATAACTAACCTGAACTGTGGGGCTCTGCCTCTCCATTTCCATTCCTGCACTGCTTAGCTGGGTTAAGAGTTGCCAACCTGCTGTTTCCTACATTCTACGTTAAAAGTTTAAAATGTAAAGGATCAAATCTTGCAAAAGTCAACTTCTCCTCCTTAAACTCATCAAAAGAAATGGTTATTCCTTTGAATTTGTCACTCATTTTATAAAATTTGATTCACTTGGCAATGAAATTCTGAACCAAGGGAAGACTAAAATGAAGCAGAATATATCATTTGATGAAAAAATAAAGGGGAGACTCCTGCCTCAATTCAAAAATATCAACTATTACCAATAAGGAGATGATACTAAAACACTAAATTACCAGAAGAAAATACTATAGTAAAAAGTAAAGTAGCCAAAATAGTACATTCATCAAATGGTTGAAGTAAAAGGGTATAGAATTTTATTTGTTAATTGTTGAGCTTGGATGAGACTTTTTTTGAATACTTTGTGCATAATTCATTTGATAAAGAGCAGGCTAATGATATCCTGTTAGAGTAGAGTGGGGCACACAGGTAATCAGAATAATAATACATCACTGTGATTTTCTAAAGTTTCGAATAGCTCAGGGTATGTCAAGGAATTATAAACAAATGAGAAAACCTTTAATTGACAGTTTCTAAAATAATGTCCAATTATGTCTTAACTGCAAAATGTCTGGGAATTGATGACTTAACGAATTATATTTTGCAAGTGCCTAATTAACGATGAGTCCTCCATCAACCACAAAGGCCAGATGACTGAAAACTCAGAAAATGTACAGTTAGTGTTTCAGTTAAGATGGCTAACTTGAGTTCTACTCAGACTATGGCCAAGGAAAAAGTTTTTTCTGTATTTGATTTCAGTTCAGCATAATAAAAATGGCCTTTTATCCAGATTTAGACACAGAATATATCATAGAGATGGAAGTTATTGTCTTGAAGACATTATCTGAACAAGTTTCCTACATTAAGAAAAGTAAAGAGCTTTCATTTCTGCTTTACAGATGAAGAAACTTGAATTTAAATAAGAGATTACTTTGAAAAATACTTTGAAAAAGTAGACTGACAACCTGTTCTTCCTATGAGAACACCAATACTTCCAGTCTACTATGTTATGTATTCTTTTTCCAGATTCATTCTATGGTACCAGTGTGCATTGGCTGTACTATTTTAGTACTTGACAGAATTAAGAGAATGTGTTAATAACAAGGAAGTGCATAAGAACAAGACTGCAGTGCAATCTATTTGAATTAGTTAAGACAATCAGAATTTTCACTTTCCAGCCTTCCTTTCTAGTCTTCTCAAAGCCCTCTACCTAGGATTCTCATAATTCATCCTAAGCATTTAGCTTTTGCATGTATTTCTCTTTTATCTTGGAATTTTATTTAAGAGAAATCTACAAATAATTAGAAAGAGACTACTTATTATAAATATTAACATTAACTTTCTTTTCATCTGGTAATGTGATGCATTTCTACCTCTCCCTTATAATGTTCTACTTTTGTTCTTAGAAAGAATCTGCTTGCCTGGACTTTAACTTTATGCTGCCCTACGGAAGGGGGTTTGTTTCTGTTGATAAGAGGATATACAGAAATCTTTTGAGCATGTTTTGTTATTTTCCATTCCTGTTTTCAAATTTGAAAAAAAAAAAAAAAAGACTGGGCACAGTGGCTCATGCCTATAATCCTAGTTCTCTGGGAGGCCGAGGTGGGTGGATCACAAGGTCAGGAGTTCGAGACCAGCCTGGCCAGCATGGTGAAACCCCATCTCTACTAAAAATACAAAAATTAGACAGACATGATGGTGCATGCTTGTAGTTCCAGCTACTCCAGAGGCTGAGGCAGGAGAATCGCTTGAACCTAGAAGGCAGAGACTGCAGTAAGCCAAGATCACACCACTGAACTCCAACCTGGGTGACAGAGCAAGATTCTGTCTCAAAAAATACATACATATATATACACATATATATACATACATATATATATATTTTATAAAATACATATATTTTATAAAATATATTTTATAAAAAATACATATGTACATATATATTTTATAAAATACATAAATATATTTTATAAATGTATTTTATAAAATATATATGTACGCATGTATTTTTCATATATATGTGTGTAATATATAGAAAGATAGATGTAGATAGCTAGATATAGATACATATTCTGGATAATTCCTCATTGGTTAAATGCATAACACTCTGAAGAAATTCAAAGTTGAAAAACAGGTCCTACTTCAAATCAGATCAATAAGATTTTTATAGCTTTGGACTATAAAAAAGCACTTTGGGTTACCTCTTCTACCCTTTTCTTAAAACAGCCTTTTTTTTACTGCTTCATCTGACTA
Organism: Cheracebus regulus; assembly: GCA_963574635.1. Taxonomy (NCBI): domain Eukaryota; kingdom Metazoa; phylum Chordata; class Mammalia; order Primates; family Pitheciidae; genus Cheracebus; species Cheracebus regulus. Next base: position 28,958 of record CAUYQU010040941.1, on the reverse strand, counting down.
TATTACAGAAGCGACTTTAATCTATGGCTTTGATTAAGCAAGGGCAGCCAGAAGCAATGAAACAAGGTTTAAGAGGCTAAAACTGGTGAAATATTGAGCACATTTATCGCATGCTGAAATAGATAGGCATCGTGCAGATAAAGCTTAGGAGAATGTCCATCTCCACTACAGAATTGAATTTAATGAAACTTACTTGCTCTTGAGTGCTATTTACTTTTGCTTTGACAGCTCAAATCCTGTCAGAAATTCAGTTTCTCTGGGATAATGTTGTAGTGATCATTATCTACCCATTGGAAATCTTTGGTTGCACAAAGCGTTTGTCGAAATGGAATCTAAACTTCATGTTCTTCAAATCACTGAAAGGTAAAGAAAAAAGGATAGCTAACAAATAATAATTAAAAATATTATTGGCTGGGCACAATGGCTCACATCTGTAATACCAGCACTTTGGGAAGCCAAGGTAGAGAGATTATTTGAGGTCAGGATTTCAAGACCAGCCTGGAACAGCGTAGCAAGACCCTGATTCTACAAAAAAGAAAAGGAATATTAGCATGTGGTAGGAAGGCAGCAACAGGCATAAGTGATCTTGTTTTGGGGGTGTGTGAGTTGAGATGGAAAAGGGGAAAAAAGTATTATCTTATGTTTATATTCCATCATTAACTTTTCAGGATATTTCTGTATCTATTATCCTTACCACAATCCCAAGATATGAGTATATTAACTATGACTTTATATAATTCACAGAGTGGTCTAAGGACACATGGATGGCGAAAGAAGTGGTACAAAAACCCATCTCTAACTCCTAATTTTTTATTCTCCTCGCTTATTTTTTTCTGTTGTTCTCATGTGTCTATTTGTATTTTGGTTCCCAATTTATTTTTTCTCTTCTCTTGGATCCCATATTGCTATTTCCCATTTTGGTTCTCATATTCCTGTGGCCCAGTTCATACCATTTAGGGTTAAAGTACGTAATTCAAGGCTTGAATAGAAAGCATTCAATAAATACAAATGAGATTTAATTGAATTATTTATACAATCAGCAAGATTCACTCACTTTTGCTTATTGTCTGTTGTATTTCTACAGGAATATCTCTATTCTTTATTTCTGCCCGTTATAAGGGCTTTCATGTGAATCGGCAAGAAGATATAAGCCTTTTTACAGAATACTCTATGTAGAGAAAATCCCAATCCTTCCTTCAAACAGCATCTTTCAAAAACATTTTTGAGAATGTCATCTCTTGTCCTTAGGCAATGAGAGTGCACTAAAATACACTCTTGATTTGTCCAAATAGCCGGGGGTAAGAATTTCTACAACAGACTCTCCACTGAATGTAGACAAATTTTTCCCCAAAGGAGACTCCAATTTTATCTGCCTTGGGAAATAGAAACTGAAGAGAAAGAGAGAAGGAAGCTTTTTAAAAAGTTGTCTGGATTCAGGAATTTAAATGAAAGAAAGATGGTCTTGTCTACTCCAAGTCCCATTTAAACAACTGGATTTCCACTTGGAATGTTCTCTCTTTAAACAAAGGTGCTACTTTAATGAACACAAAAAGAAAGCATTTTACCTCCTCTTACACTTGAAGCTGGAAACAGTTTCGTTGAGGAGAGCAGAAGAGGTCACATGTCACTGAAACTGAAATACACACATACAGGCAAAGAAATTGGAATTTACATTGCAATTGACTTTATTGTCTTCTTTGATTTAATATTTACTGACTTTTTAAAAGAAATCTGAATACTCTTCAGACATCAGACGCTTAGAGAAACAGTTCTCGCATTGCATCAAAACCTAACAGATTTTTAAGATAAAGCCTTATGGATCATTTCAAGTGGTAGGGGTGAGGGGTTGCCAATCCTCATCCATATTTTAACAGCACTTTAATATTTTAATTACTTTAACCATACCTTTGCTAATTCCAATCAAGTTACAGTGAACCACTGTAGCCACTACATTGACCATGCACCAAAGACAGGAAGTAACTACAGTTTTAATAATTTCTTCTAACCTATGCTCTTACTAAATTCACAATTCATTCCGATACTTTTTCTTTTAGCATTGGCAGAAAGCTCTCCAGGCTTTTCCCTCTTATCACCCTCAGTTTTCCTTCTACTCTTTAAACATTCTTATTGAAATATTTTAGTGGCCAAGAGTATTCCCAATAGTGAAGACCTTAATAAAATTAATTCTAACTGGAAACTTGAATAAAAGCCTTGTTTAAGAAAAAAAAAAAAAGGTAACATTTTCAATTTTACCCTGAATTTAAAGAAATCTGCTTCTGTAACAGTAATTCAGTTTTCTGGCACCTCATCCTCCAGTTACATTTAAAATTTAAAGGAATAAATATTCATCTTTAATGAGGTAGCATGAAAGTACTTCTGTGTAATCAAAAAGGAATTCATTTGTAAATTTGAAACTTGTCTGACAGAAAGAAAGAACTTAACAAAGCAGCTTTGACCTGTAAAGAAACATTCTATCTTTCAGAACTATTTTCTAAAAATGCACATATACTGCATTCAATGTAGAGCTCAAACATGCCCCAAGCACAGAACTGAGACTACTAATCTAATTTGAAACTATAGAGTTTAAGGAAGAAGTTTTACATTTTCTGGTAGAAAATTCAGACTTGCTATTCAACAAAATCCAGAGTTTTTATCCCTACCCTGCTACAAATCTCTGACTTTGGGCAAGTCACATCAGTGGGCTGGAAGAGTGGTAGACATTCTGTTTTATTAGGCTGCTTCCAGCTCTGTCATTCTAATTTTCATGAATTATAATGGATGTCCAATTGTCTTTGATTCTCCTACTAAATCTACCCAGGTCAGATAAGTCAGGTTTTGCTGAAAGGCAATCGATCCATGAAAAGTATCTAGAGCTTTAAAGTAAAAGAGATATATTTAGTACTTTATGTTTCATTTTGGGTTTTTACCAAATTGGCCAATTTATTTATTCCACCGACATTTCTCCAGGTAATCTGCTGAGGATACAAAGTTGAATAAAACCCAGTTCCTGCTCTTTATAGTTTCACGGTCTACTGCAAAGGAAATAAGAGTGAAAACACATCATGGCAGCAATGTGATAAGTGCAATAACCACAGTATGAACCAGGAACAAAGACAAAATTCTTTTTATGCCCAAAGATGACAATATTACATACAATTAAAAGTGTGCTTTCTAGATATAAAGCAATGTCATCTGCAAACAGGTGTGGTTTGACTTCCTCTCTTTCTGTTTGCATGCCTTTTATTTCTTTGTCTTGCCTGATTGCTCTGGTGAGGACATCCAATACTATGTTGAATAGGAGTGGTAAGACACGGCATCCTTGTCTTATGCCAATTTTCAAAAGTAATGCTTCCAGCTTTTGCCCATTCAGTAGGATATTCACTGTGGGTTTGTTATAGAAGACTCTTATTATTTTGAGGTATATTCCACCAACACATAGTTCATTGAGAGTTTTTAACATGAAGGGTTGAATTATATCTAGAAAACCCCATATTCTCAGCCCAAAATCTCCTCAAGCTGATAAATACGTTCAGCAATAATCAGGATACAAAATCAATGTATAAAAATCACTAGCATTCCTATACACCAAAAACACTCAAACTGAGAGCCAAATCAAGAACACAGTCCCATTCACAATGGCCACAAGAAGAATAAAATACTTAGGAATACAGCTAACCAGAGAGGAGAAAGATCTCTGCAAGGAGAACTACAAAACATTGCTCAAAAAAATCATAGATGACACAAACAAATGGAAAAACATTCTATGCTCATGTATAGGAAGAAGCAATATCATTAAAATGGATATAATACCCAAAGCAATTTATAGATTGGGTTTAAAATGGTAAACATGAACAGACACCTTTCAAAATAAGACATTTATCCAACCAACAAGCATATGAAAAAAGGTTAACAGCACTGATCATTAGAGATCTGCAAATCAAAACCACAATGAGATACAATCTCACACAATGCTATTGCTATCAAACTACCTATGACATTCTTCAGAGAACTAGAAAAATCTGCTTTAAAATGAATATGAAACCAAAAAAGAGCCCAAATAGCTAAGACAATTCTAACCAAAAAGAACAAAGCTGAAGGCATCACACTATCTGACTTCAAACTATACTACAAGACTACAATAACCAAAACAGCATGGTACTGGCACAAAAACAGACACATAGACCAATGGAACAGAATAGAGAGCTCAGAAATAAGGCCGTGTACCTACAATCATCTGATCTTTGACAAAGCTAACAAAAATAAGCAATGAGAAAAAGACTTGCTATTCAATACATGGTACTGGGATAACTGGCTAGTCATATGAAGAAAATTTAAACTGGACCCCTTCCTTATACCATATATAAAAATCAAGTCATGATGGATTAAAGACTTAAATGTAAAACCCAAAACTATAAAAACCCTGGAAGACAACCTAGGCAGTGCCATTCTGGACATAGGACCAGGCAAAGATCTCATGACAAAAACACCAAAACCAATTACAACAAAAACAAAAATTGACAAATGGGATCTAATTAAACTTAAGAGCTCCTGCACAACGAAGGCAACTATCAACAGAGTAAACAGACAACCTACAGAACGGGAGAAAAATTTTGCAAACCATGGACCCAACAAAGGACTAATATCCAGCATCTACATGGAACTTAAACAAATTTACAGGAAAAAATAAACAAGCCCATTTAAAAAAGGGTAAAGGACAGGAACACACACCTTTCAAAATAAGGCATACATTCAAGCAGCAAGCATATGAAAAAAAGCTCAACATCACTGATCATTAGAGAAATGCAAATCAAAACCACAATGAGATACCATCTCACATGAGTAAGAAAAGCTAGTATTAAAAAGTCAAAAAATAATAGGTGCTGGCAAGGTTGCATAGAAAAAGGAATGCTTATATGCTAAATTGAACTAAGTGTAAATTAGTTCAACCACTGTGGAAAGCAGAACTACCATTCAACCCAGCAATCCCATTACTGGGTATATACCCAAAGGAACAGAAACCATTCTATCACAAAGAGACATGCACACATATGTTTGATCCAGCGCTATTCACAATAGCAAACATAGAATCAACCTAAATGCCCAGTGATGACAGATTGGATAAAGAAAATGTAGTGCATACACACCATAGAATACTATGCAGCCGTAAAAAAGAATGACATCATGTCCTTTGCAGGAACATGAATGAAGCTGGAGGCCATTATCCTTAGCAAACTAACAGAGGAACAGAAAACCAAATACTACATGTTCTTACTTACAAGTGGGAGCTAAATGAAGAAAACACATGGACACATAGAAGGGAACAAGACATACTCAGGCCTACTGAAGGGTAGAAGGTTAAATGAGGAAGAGGATCAGGAAAAATAATTAATGGGTACTAGGGTTCATACCTGTGTGAAGACATAATCTGTATAACAAATCCTGATGATACAAGTTTACCTAGGTAACAAACCTGCACATATACCCCTGAATTTTAAATAAAAATTTTTTTTTTTTAAAGAGTGGACTCTTTAGCCAGACAGCCTGGGTACATATCATGACTCTACCATTTACAAGCTGTGTGATCTTGGACTCGTCATTTAAGCATTCTGTGGCTGTTTTTACTTCTTTAAAATGGTGCCAATATGGTACCCATCTCATAGCATAATTGTAAGTATTAAATGAATTAAAATATGCAAGAATACTTAAAACAGTCCCTTGTTCACAGTAAGCACTATATGTTATTATTATTGTTTTAAAAAATGATTAGATATTTGCTAGGAAGAAAAAAAACAAAGGGCTATTGGAGCATAGAGAACAGTATATATAAACTGAGGGTTTATATAAAGAAAAAAGAATGGCATGTTTATAAAAATATTAATGAGTTCATTGTGAACAGAATGGTGGAGAAATGAGAAAAGAAAGTGCTGGTTGTAGGGTAAGAGTCATTCCATGAAGGCTTTATGCAACATTTAGACATTTGAAAGAACTGAATATTTAAAGAGTAGAAACTACTATGTGAGGTCTCATGAGAGGTCTTGTAGGTGCATGCCCCCAAAAATTCAGGTGTTAAAAGTAGGAATTTTTTTAGTCTGTGGTTTAAACTTGGAGGTAGGTAAAAATTTCAATAATGTGCACTGACAAGTACATGATTATGTTCGTAGTCTTAATTTTCTCTAAAAATAAAACCTAAATGGTTAACTTTGTATTTTAATATCTTTGTTTTTCCCCCAGGCTTCTATTCAAATTTCAAGAAAGAAATCTGTGGACAAGAGACATACTCTCTGTTTATTTGCACCAATATTTTACTCATATACTAATTGTATTTTTCAGTAAAATTTTCAAATTTTCTCCAAGTTTCTTTCTTCTTCTTTTTTTACATTTATTTTATGTATTTATTTATTTGAGAGGAGTCTCACTCACTCTTGCCCAGAATGGAGTGCAGTGGTGCAATCTTAGCTCACTGCAACTTCTGCCTCCTGGGTTCAAGTGATTCTTCTGCCTCAGCCTCCTGAGTAGCTGGGATTACAGGCGTGTACCACCATGCCCTCTAATTTTTATATTTTTAGTAGAGACTAAGTTTCACCATTTGGCCAGGCTGGTCTCAAACTCATGACCTCAGTGTTCCGCCCTCCTCGGCCTCCCTAAGTACTGGGATTACAGGAATGAGCCACCATGCCCAGTCTCTCCAAATTTCTTTCTATGGAAGCATAAAAGTTGGCTACAGAAATATATAGCTTTATATATCAGGAAGTTGTCAAAATGACCATGGGAAGAATTTAAATAACATAGATCCTAAATTATGATCCAGATATAGACTCTTTAATAAACTGTGGCTTTGTGAATAGAATTGTGAGATTCATTCTCTATGTGCTGATTGCCATCTTATTAATACTTAAAATTTAAGACAGAACTAGCTCACCTTCCATTTTATCTCATTTTTATACAGTCAAGAAAGAAAAGCATGGCAGATCTGTCTCATGAAATATTCTAGGAATTTTTTTGACTCATCTAAAAAATCTTCAAGCCATAAATAATAATTAACCCTACTTGGAAGGTGGTTAAACACAAAATCAAAACTCCTGAGGGAAAAGAATAAAAATCAAATCTCTGATCAGATGTTCTAACATGTGAAAGCCAAGAAGAAAGATAATGCAGGTAAATTGTCTTGAATATTTGAAGTGGTGCTACCTAGTTGATAAAAATTGAGAATCTTTTAGCAGGCTGCAAAAGAGTCCTAAAAGAAACCTCTACTTTAAAAACAGGTGTTATACCTTTGTATAAAGGTATGAAATCTTCATGGATATTTCCAGTCACTTGGAAAATCTAGGTGAGTTTTGTTCCCCTTCACTATGTTCTCTGCCAGTGAACAGGATCTTATCTTCAAATGACCTCCATGAAATCTCTTTCATTAGATTTTCTGCAAATTTTCCTTAATTTATAAATTTTTTAATATTAGGCTTGATAGAAAACTACTGGATTCTCATTATGTTCTTTTGGCTGAAGAATATGAAGAAAGTATTTTCCTACACAGATGAGAAGTTGGAGAAGGGAAGTCTTTTCAAATAATTGTGAATATTACTTTTTAATCCTATAACTATGGGGCCTCCCAGTTCTCCTACTTTCTGTGCTGAAAATCACAGAATATCTTGACAGCTCTGTGACCCAGCCAACAGCAGGTGTTTTCCCAGCAGTCCTGAACCCAAACCAGGGCCCTGAACATACCGAAGCATTGACAAGAATATCTAGTTTGTCCAAAACACTGAAAGAAACTGACTCCAGCCCTGAGCCAAATTATTTAAGCCCTCATATAAATTCCATGTCCTGACCCTCTCACTGTGGACATACCTAGGTAGAAAAACACCCTTTTCTCTTACTGTCCATCTCAAGTATTGCCGCAGCACTCTATAAGGAAGTTGCCCTAATAAATGCTTTGGACTGATCACCCAGGAATTTAGTGTTTCTTTCTTTGTAATACCAACCAGCCCCATCTGGGGTTGGTTTGGGGTATTCCCTTGTGGGAACTTTCCTGCCTCTGCTTTTGGGGCAATTCCAGGCATGAGTTCAGTGGGACAAAACAATATCCAAATTCAACAAGTGGTAGTTTCTCTGTTTAGTTGCAATGTGAAATTTGGAACCATTATCAATGAGCTTTTCATACGCTTACATTAAAATCATGTATACTTTGATGCATGGTTTTGTAATATCATGCTTTGGTCATTTGGAAAACATTAGTTTACTGAGTTACATAGATCTTCCAAATGTTGATACCTTTTATTATATAGTATTTAAAAACCACATTCATTTATATTACCACTAATCTCATCAAAAGAGTCTTTAACTATTGGAGAACTGTCACAGCAGCAAATACAAGTTTTCTCAAATTTTACTATTTAGTTGAGTCTTAAATTTCATCACTGGCAATAATTGCTGTGAATTGTTTACTGTTGAAAAAACAGGCTCATTTCATTCATTTTTACAAAAATGGCTGTTGACCAAATGCACAAATCTGCATAACCACAGTTTATCTGTAATTGTTTCAAGTGAAAATGGTATTTTATAAATAAATGGCTAGTTGAGCTTGCAACAGAAGCAATCACATAAATGCTTTTCTCAAGACAACTATTGTACATTGACATATAACAAGAGTGCTTTATGCACACATTTCATTTTTAACACAAGGTATTAAAAAGACATGCACTCAAGGATCAAAATTTAATGAAATGAATATTTTGCTGCTTAATCAAGGACAGTCAGTTTTCCTTTCAATTGCTTTTGCGTCTGGCAGTAATTAATACAGTTTGACACCACTGCCTGATTTATGCTAAGGCACCAGCAGTTTTACCATTGCTTTTGAACCATCAGTGCAAATATCAGTATAGCAAAAATGGCAAATAACATGTTAGTATTATAATGAAAATGGTCTTGCCTCACAAACCTTTTGAAAGAGCTTGAGAGACTCCAAGGGGTCTCCAGACTCCAATTTAGAAACAGCTGCCCTGGCCCTCTGTTCTTCAGATAATTCACGTGACCTCAGATCTCCCCTAGTTTTCTTCAGTATCTCTTCTGCCTATTTACAAAGTCCATCAAGCTTGAAAACAATTGCAGTCAATACTAGCTTTCCCTGTGGCCTGAAATCTAACTAATAGTTGACTTTACCCCACTCTAATTGTAGCCAGTAGATCATCAGACTGATCAATAAATTAGTGGCCAGGGCTATTTTCATCCCATAACACCCACACTTGAAGAAAGCACAAAGCTAAATCATACAAACAAAAGAATTAAAGTTCATATGTTTGGGGACCACAGAGCTCTATGTCATGTCACTAGTAAATTATCACTAATCTTTGGAAGATATCCTTTTCCCGTCCGAACTACCGTAGTCTGTAACTGAACATTATCCCGGGAGGAGTGATGAAAGAAGTGCTTGAGGAGCCCCAGATGACCTGCCACATAGCAGCTGGGATGTTATCTTCAGCTGAGGCTTATGACATCCCTGTTGCTATGGGCATCCATTGATTGGAAGTGCTAAATCTCTTTTTAACTGAACAGTGGCTACAAGAGTTTCTTTTACCACCAGTAAATGCATAATATTTTGTATCCCCCTTCTGCTTATAGCTGCCCGTGCCCACTAGAATGCACGCCCCATAAAAAAAGGTATTTTTGAGCAATAACAAGTTCAACAAATGTTTATTAAAATATTAAATAAATGTTGACAAAGAATGTTTACTAATTCTTAACAGTTAAATCATGAACTTCAAAAAGATACACTGAAGTCTTAACCCCCAATGCCTTAAAATGTGACCTTTATCTGCAAATAGGGTATTTGTAGATGTAATCAGATTAAGACCTTGGAGTCTTGCCCATTTTCAATTCATCTAACTGGCACAGAATAATCTTAAAACTTGAAATATGTTAGGATGATTCTACAATACTAGTACCCAGAGTCACCTGACAGGTGTTTTCTAGAAGAAGACAGCATCTTTCAAGGTCTCCAAAACACACACTCTTATAGAATTCAACAATGCAAAAAATAATAGCATGTTTTAGACACCAGATAAAAAGGTTTAAGGAGATTTAATGGATCGGCATTTTCCTGGAAGATGGTAAAAATATTTATGAACATAAAAAAGCCCTAAGTCAAAGGTGAATTTCTAGATAAAGAAGTAGGGCAAGAAAAAAATTATAAGAATTAGAAATAAAACTAGTATTACTCAGAAATTATAAAATTATGTGTGTGTTCCAAAGAAATCTACAAAGAATATTCAATTTTATATGTGAATTTTAAAAGGTGGCTGGATACAAAATCAATATATAAAAACCAATTACACATAAACAAATGAGAACGCATATGAAAAGATATTAAATATCACTATCATCAGAGAAATGCAAATTGTGAGATAATGTCCATTAGGATAACTACTGTCAAAGAAACAGAATGTAACAAGTATTGACAAGGATGCAAAAAAATTGTAACCATTGTGCACTGTTGATGGTGTCATAAAATGATGCAGCCTTTATAAAAAACAGTAGAGGTGTTTTTCAAAAATTAAAAATAAAACTGCCATATGATCTGGCAAGCCCACCTTTGGATATATATCCAGAATAATTGAAAGCACGATATCAAGGAGATATCTGCACACCCATGTTCATAGTAGCACTGTTCACAATAGCCAAGAGATGGAAGTAACCCAATGTCCGTTGATGGATAAGTACATAAAGAAAATGTGCCCTATGCATACAGTGGAATATTACCTATCATTAAAAGAGAAAGAAATTCTGACACATTCTACAACATGGATGAATCTTGAGGAAATTATGCTAAATGAAATAAACCAGTCATAAAAATACAAATACAGTGTGATTACAATTGTCTGATATATCTAAAGTGGTCAAAATCATAGAAACAGAAAAGATGAGTGGTTGCCAGAGCCTGGGAGGAGAAAGGAAAAGGGGAGCTGTTGTTTACTGGGTTAGACAGTTTTAGATTTGTAAGATTAAAAAGTTCCAGAGATCTGTTTTACAGCAATGTATATATACTTATCACTACTGAACTGTATACTTAAAACTGGTAAAAATACTGAATTTTCTGTCATATTTTTAGCATAATAAAAATCAATTATATTTCTATATATCAGCCATATAGAGGATGATGCCCCATGTATGTTTCCATTTATATAAAGTATAAAAATAGGCAAAACTGATCTGAAATTCTTAAGATTATACACTTAGATAGTAAAAGTATAAAGGAAAGTACAAACATCTTTATCAGAATCCAGGTTACCTTTAGTGTGGAGATAGGAATTGTGATCAGGAAAGGACAAAAAGGTACCTACTATGTGCTAGCAATGCTCTATTCATCAGACTTTGTGGAGACAGGGAAGAGAAGGAGACAAGTACATCTGCATCATATCAACATGTGAAGGGTAAATCTATGTTTTGTCTATTTTTGTGTGTTATTTTTTACAATAAAAAAATTAAAAAGAAAGAAACCAAGGCCCTGAAACAGTCTAAGTTTTCTGTATTTGTATAACTTTTAGGTGGCAAAGCTGGAAAACTTAGGAAAACTCAGGTCCATTTTTGTCGCTCCTTGTATAAATAAACATTGAGCCATGTTCATTCAACTCTGAAAGCATTAGACTGGAGAAGATCACAATGACGTGTAAGTAAAGACAATCCAAAAGGCAATTCACGGAAGCCAAACAACAGTTCAGTTCAACAAGCAGTTGCTGAACCTAAAACATGCACCAGACCCTATATTAGATACTAAAAATAGGAAAATAAATAAGACATGTTCCCAGTACTGAGAAGTTTTATAATATGGTGAGACAGACATACCAATCCATCATTGTGATAGAATATAGTCAGAGTTATGACAAAAGTATGATGTGGAAGCAAAGCAGTTTTTAGGGGTATATATGAGTGAGAAATAGAATTGTGAGGATTTCAAGGACTCTTGTGACTCAAAGTTAGAATTAATGAGTTGAAAATAGGAGTGATTGATAAGGGTCTTTTAGGCAAAGATGATCTTGGCAGAGCTATGCATAAGGAAAAACGTTAGTATAATGCATACTGCAGAATCATGAAGTATGAGGCAGAAAGTGATGAAGATGAAGCTAGAAGTAAGCAGAGACCTCATAAGCCAAGCTGAAGAGCTTTGTGCATTTAAAATCATGCATTTCTCCCTGCCATCTAACAGGTTTTCCCAACTTGCAGGGAACAGGTGACATCATGCCAACAACTAGCTATGAGGCCTTGGATATCTCATTCCCACTGTCAGGGCCCAGACTGTTTATTTATTAGTTAAAGGAGAACTTAAATTTGATGGCCTTTACGATCAATCATTTCTAGATCTGATTCTAAAGTTTTATGAGGCAGTGTTAGACCTGGTAATACACTGGTCATTAAAAAATATTCTCTGTTTAAGAAAATGAATAAAGAGATCTATTTTATATATCTCACAGGTAAATTGAAAGACTCAAACAAGGAATCATAAGTGGTATGTATACAAATAGCCCTATTAATTAGAAAGAGTACTAAATGCAAATCAAAACTACATAATATTGAAAATGCCTCAGATGTGGTGACAATATTTTGGGGGCTCTCTTAGTCTATGCCGATACTTTATCTGTATTCTGTTACTTACTCCTCAATAACCTCTAAAATGCCTTTATTGTCTTCATTTTGAACACGAAGAATCCAAGGTTTGGTATACTAAACAATTTACCCAAACTCCATGCTAAGGAGGTGGCAGAACCAGTGTCACACATTTTACCTGCCCTAAACCTAATTCTAATTCTCTCCTTGGGTTTTCAAATATGTTAGTGTCCCCATATACATAAATGAAACAGACATGCTATTTTTTTGAGCACTCATGTTCTAAATTTATATAATGTTCAATATTTTCTTTCTCAATTCTACATGTTTTTGATTCAAGTTACATGCTTAGAAAAATAGGAAATACAACGATAGCTTTTAGCAACTGAATTACTGTTTATCCAGAAATCAGCTCCTCAGAATAAGTGAAATTGTATTTACAACTGCCAAGATTATACCCAAAATACTTTTAAGAAGCCCAAAATGCTTTTAATCAGTCACTCTAAATTTATTTATGTGTTGAAATAAGCATTGAAACGCCAGCAGGAAAAAAAAAAAAAAAAGATTATACCAAGATTAAATTCAGAGGCTCCTTAAAATAACAATCCACAAGGCAGTCACAGACACTAATGAGTCCTGGTTGCTTTGGGATTATTTCCAAGAAAGGAAAATAGTGATCCCAAGGCCTTGGTTACTGCTATCGAACAGAAAAGCAAATAATCAAATGAAATAATCAAGATAATTCTAGTGATTATTCACAGATGTGACTACTTGATTCAGCTGTTGGCTTTTTTCTCCTTTTAGATTTTTCTTCCTTTTAAGAAAACCCTTTAAAAAAGTAATTTTCCCCCAAATCTGACACAATCATTTAATTCTATGTTGGGCCTTTTAAGTTTCTAATCAGCTAAAGGCATCTGATGAGCATGACAGCAGGAAAAACAGTCAACACAGAATCAATAGCCACAAGACAAGAACTGCATACAGTGGTTCAAATCGTAATCTAACAGTGGTCCTCAAACTTGAGTGTGCATCAGAATCTCCTGCAGAGCTTGTTAAAGGACAGATTGCTGGACCTCACCCACAGAGCTTCTAGTTCAGTAGGTCAGGAGAGGGGGTCCAAGAATTTGCATTTCTATTACTTTCCCTGGCAATGCACTCTGATAACCACATCTATGCTTAGTGTTGGAAGTAAAACTCTATGTACAACCTGTAACCACTAAGTAACCTTATTGTTTATACAGGACTATCCTTCTGGTTGTGGGGTTAACAGTTCCAAATAGGCCTATTTAGTTATTTGCTAAATATAGATCTAATCAAACATTAACTGGTAATAAGATTAATTGATATGGCTATGCTTAGTCAGAACTATAAATTTGAATTTTTGCTACATATAATTTTTAAAATTATAGCATTTATTAAGAAGTTACTATGTGGCAAGAACTGCGCTATGTATTTTTTAATATACAGTATTTTATTTAATCTTCATGAAAAATCTATGATATAAATGCTACTATTATTATATTTCCAGTTTATAATAATAAAACATTCTTAGGAAGATTAATCCACTTGCCCAAGTTCACACGTTTAATAAATGATAGAAGCAAGCTTCAGTTCAGGCAGTTTGACTCCAGAACTGGAGCTCTATTGATTTATACTCTGTGACTTCCTGAGTAAAAAACATGGTGACTGTCACAAATGAAAATTAGAATCTCAAACTCCAGATCCAAAATGTGGATAAACAATTTATGAGATGAGCATTGGTATAAGACCACACAGGACACCAGAGCTTCTCTACCACAAGAATGTGTTATAGTTAGGCCACTATGAATTTTTAAAAAGAGAATTTGGTATATAGAAAATCAGTAGAGTTGATATGGCTATCTTAAGGTTAGGTTTCTTTGCAAAGTTTTCTCCATTTTCCTGAAATTTAAAATTCCATGTTGGATGAAAATCAACTGTGAGATTAAAACGTGCCTGGAAGTGAGAGTAAGAAAATGTTAAAAGGGCATAGAAAGTTCACTCATTTTCAAGATATCGTAGAGCCTGCAGTGTTTCAAAGGGAAAGTTAGGGTCCCAGCTGGTAGATGTAGCACCCAGACATGGCATCCAGGGATAGACAAAATCAGGACCTGAGGTAACAAATTGATATAATTAGGGAGATGTATCCACACCCATCATGTCTGGGTTGTGGCTAGAGAAAAACAGGATAGCAAGTCTAAGACTAAAACTTTTATCTTAGGAAACGAAATGCATAGAGACAAGATAAACTTCAAATCAGGAAGAAAGGATGGAAATATAAATCATAACAAGAGGGACTGAATTGCAAGTAACATCAAAATAAAATAAGATTCATAGATATCTACCTGGGAACTTATTGGCCAGTGCTAAAAATTCTAACTAGGGTTCAGGGAAACAAGTCAGAGTTGAAACTGTCCAGAATGGAAAGACAAAACGAAGTCAATTAAATAACTACCATACTATCAACTTGCAAGAGAACTGTAGGACTGAACTTTCAGGCTTATCTGTGGAAATTCAGAAGGTGACAGATGATGCAGAAATGATACAGGTGCTGACACTCTAAGCTTCCAAGTAAAAGGGTAAAAAAAAAAATCACAAATGATCCAGAGCCTTCTATGGAATTGGAGTACAAAAAGATTGCTGGGACAATAACTGTATTTGAAGGTTCTGAGGAACTAAATTGAATTAACTTCCAAATCTCCCAAATTTGAGATGAAATCTTCTCCAAACCCCACTGAATTGAAAGAGAAATATATCAAAGGTGGCAATTACCAAAAAAAAGAGACAAAAAAACAGGCTTTCAAAGATTTTGAATTCTTAGAAGTAAATTATCTTGGCTTTGGAATTAGAAGGAAAATGATCTCCCTTTTTATTATTTCTAGAGATGAAGCTATGGAAAAGCACTTAAAAAAAAAGCATTTCAGTGATTTCTATGAATCAACTATTTGAATGAACTCATTCAAAAACCCTGTCATGTGGAAAATGATTAAGACTCACAAATCCACATTTCCAGCCACAGCCAGCTTTGTACATTGTAGTGAAGAAAAATAAATCACCAAGGATTTTTAATACATCAATTTATATACTAGTTCCTAATTCAAAAAAAAAATAATAAGACATTTGGTCTTTAAAGAGTATAAGAATGTCAATCCAATGATCTTTGTCATAGTTAAGAGCATATATGAATAGTCTACACATGTGATTTAAAGTATGACAAAATCTTTTGGTAGAATTACATAAAACTACTGACCAACTTTAGATTTTCTAACAACAGCAGATGTAAGATGACTCTGTAAAAGGCTTAATCAATATGCAACCATCAATGATAGAGTATGTCATCCAATTGTTCTTGTAAGAGTTGAGAAACCAGAAGCTTAAATGGCCTTAAGAGCCCAATTAATAGGTTACATTATTGAGACTCAGACAGATTATCTACCTCACTTATTAGGAGACCACACAAATTTAATTGGAGCTACTTTATTGGGTTATTCGGAGTCTTAAGGCATTAAACAATATAACACTATTTTCATATAATATCCACAAATTACTAGACCTAGGAAGTCTAAACGTAGTAATAGGATAATCAGCTTGATAGCATGACCTGAGATTCTAAACAGTGCTTCTCCAGAATCACCTAGAGGTCTTTTTTTTCTGGGAAGATAAAATGGACATACTTTTTCCTATTTCTTCTGCCACATGCAGCTAAAAATCCAGATATTACATACCAAACACAGGTAAACTCTGAAAAGTAAAGAGAAATAATGAAGAAGCTCAGGACCCAAACAACATACTAGAAAGTTTCCTGGGTTTCCACTTTTTCTCATTTCACAGATGTGGGGCTGACAACTCAGAAATATCAATGGGCATAAATTAAAAAATACATACAAACATATAAATAAAAATCCACAACACAAGCCTACTCTATTTAGCCAAGGAATCAAAGGAAAGAGACAATTAAGAAAGATTTTTTTTTTAAATTCTAGAAAATAATCACTCTACTACAGCCAAATACAACAGAAATAAACTATGGCCCTAATCTTATCCATATCAGCAAAAACCAAGTGGTGAGCCTAGACTTCAATCCTCATGAGGCTATGATGAGGGACCCTCCAAGATTGCAACTGGGATAATGAAAGAGAAGGCCAAGCAGGAACCCTAGACCTTCACCCTCACCAGGCTGTAACAAGATGCCCCAACCACCACCAAACCCTACTGGTTTCCCAGGGTACTATCAAAGAAACCCAAGGAGAAAGTCAAGACTTTCATCCCCTCCAGGTAGTAAGGAGCACTCTCCTCCTGCAATATCAATGGCAATCACATAGAGATCCAGCATTCCACTCACACCCAAAAAGAATAAAGAGTTCCCTCAAGTGAGTGCCAGTGGAGGCCAAATGGAAAATCTGGATGACCTCTTCACTCAACAATAATGAGACAGTGCGCCCTTCCCCTGTTGGAACAATGTTGGACACCAGCTGAAACAGATGATTTAAATAAAATCCAGAATCTCATAACAAATGTACAAGCTTAAATTGAATATCACTTATTTTACCAACAACCAAGAAGATCTCAAACCAAATTTTAAAAAAAGAATGTGCCAACACCAACATGAAAGAAAAGTTAGAATTATCTGAAAAAGATTTAAAGCAACCATCATAATAGTGATTCAATGAGCTATTATAAACATATTTGAAACAAATGAAAGTCTCAGCAAGGAAACAGAACAAAGAAACAAGCTATAAAAACCAAATGAAAATTTTATAACTGAAAAATACATTCAAAAATAAAAAACTCAATGGATAGGCTCAATAGCAAAATGATGAGGACAATGTATCAATGAGCTAGAAGATAAATAAAAATTACTTATTTTGAACAACAGAGAGAAAATAGATTTAAAAAGTGAATAATGCCTCAGAGACCTGTGAGACTATACCAAAACATGTAGTATTCATTTTTATCAGAGTTCCAGAAGAAGAGGAGAAATGAGGCAGGATTGATAAAGTACTTGAAGAAATAAAACTTCTCAAATTTGGCAAACAACATAAGCCTAGAGATTCAAGAAGATTAATTGAAGAAATTGAACTTCAAACAGAATAAAGTTAAAGAAATCCACACCAGAACACATCTTCATGAAGGTTTTAAAAATTAAGAAAAAAAAAGGAGCTTTAATGGAAGTGAGAGAGAAATAAAAATGTACCTAAAAGAGAAAAACAATGAAATTAATAGTATTTTTCTCACAGAAATCATGGAGGCCAGAGGAAATGGTAGATTTTTTTCAAGTACTATAAGAAAAGAATGGTCAACTCAGAATTCTATACACCATAAAAATTTCCTTTGGAAATGAAGGAGAAATCAAGACATTCTCAGATGAAGGAAGACTAAGAATTTGTTGGCAGCAAATCTACACTAAAAGAATGACTAATAGAAGTTCTCAAAACAGGAAAAAATCAAGAAGGGAATCTTTGAATATAAATGTGTAGAGAGAATAATGGCCCACAGAGTTGAGAGATACAGATGGTTATTGCCAGGCCTTAAAACCAAATTGTGTTTGTCCTACTGTATTTTAAGATTGCTTGTGGCTCTGGCTCCTTTTCCCCTTCCATTTTCTTCTTTTTTTAAACAAGAATTTCTATAATTGGTATCATATGTATGTCCCACCTTTGTCTTTTGGGAGCAGACAACTTGCTTCCTAGTTTCGCAGGTCCATGTATAGAGAGAATTTTCTACAAAATGAATCACACTTAGAGTCTCATCCATACCTGACGGAAATGATTTAGATGGTGAGGTTTGGGGCTTCTGAGCTGATGAGATTTAGATGACAATTTGAACTTTGTATAGGTTACATGATAAGTTTAGACTTTGGGGGATGCTAGGGTGGGATGAATGTATTTTGGATATGGATAGATATAAATCATCATGTGGGACAGAGAAGGGACTGTGGCAGATAGAATAATGACCTCTTACCCCAAAAAAGATATCCACATGCTAATCCTGAAATCAGTAAATTTGTTACTTTATATGACAGCAAGGACTTTGCATACATGATTAGTTAAGAATTTTCAAACAGCAAGATTATCTTGGATTATTGAGGTGTGCTGGTTATAATCACAGCATATTAATATGAGGAAAGCAGCAAGGTCAGAGTTATATAAGAAGACGTGACAATGGAAGCAAAGAGTCAGAGAAAGAGATTTAAAGATGTTATGAATCTTCTGGCTTTGAAGATTAAGAAATGGGCCATAAGACAAGAAATGCAGGTGGCCTCTAAAAGCTGAAAAACATAACATATTCTCCCCTGGGGCCTTCAGACAAAAACACAGCCCTGCCAATACTTCAGTTTTCAACTCAGTAAATTTATTTCAAACTTTTGGCCTGTAGAGCTATAAGATAATAAAGTTGTGCTTTTTTATTCTGGTAAGTTTGTGAGGATTTATTACAGCAACAATAGAAAATTAAAACAATGGTAAGCAAAACTCTATGTAAACACAATTAAATTTCCTTCTCTTCTTGAGTTCTAAATTATGTTTGATGGTTGAAACAAAACTTTTAACACTATCTGATGTGCTCCTAAAAATATGAAAGGAAATATTTAGAATATTTAGAATACAATTAAATTACAAACAAGGAGAAATGATATAAAGGGCAGTAAAGGCAGTACAGTTTCTGTATGAACTGGTAAAATGGTGGCACCAGTAGACTCTGATAAATTTATATTAATTTTATATAAGTATAAAATTATAAAAACACAAACTACTACAACAATATCTATCCATATATAGAGAGAGAGTTATGCCCAGAGCAACCACTAAAATAGCTAAATAAAGAGATACATAACTCAAAAACTCTATAGATAAACCACTTAGAAACTAAAAAAAGTTCAATTAACCACATGAAGACACATAAAAGGAAAGATAGAAGCCAAAAATAAAGAACAGTCTAAAACCAAAAATTAAAACAGCAGACTTAAATCTGAACATATCAATAATTACATTAAGTGTAAATGGTCTAAATATACCAATTAATAGACAGAGATTGACAAAGTAAATTAAACAAAAATAAACCTACTATATGCTATGGATTTCTGTGGAAATTCACTTCAAATATAATTATACAGGCAGGTCAAAAGTGAAAGAATGGAAAAAGATGTACCATTAACCAAAGGTAAGCACAAATGGCTATATTAATATCCGATAAAGTAGACTTTAAAGCACAGAAAATTACCTAAGACAGAGTGAGATATTACATAATAAAAATGTCAAGCCATCAAGAGCCATAGCAATCTTAAATATAAATATGTATCAAACAAGACAGCTGTAAAAAAATGTGAAGTAAAAACTGAGAGAACCAAAAGGAAAAGCAGACAAATCCAGTTTTATTTGAAGGTAACATCTCTCAGCATCTGAAAGAACAGTTAGACAGAAAATTAGCAAGGGTGTAGATCTCAACAACACCATTAACCAACAGTATCTAATCAACATTTATAGAACACTCTCCCCAACAAAAGCAGAATACACATTATTTTCTAATGACCACGGTTTATATACTGGGCTATAATAACAAACTTCAACATATTTTTTAAAATTTTAATTATACAAATTGTGTTGACTGGTGGTACAATAAGATCAAATGAAAAATAAACAACAGAAAGAGAAAAAAAATCTTGAAACAGTTACTAAATAGCACATTTATAAATAATCCATAAGTGAAAAGGAAGTCTCAAAGAAACTGAAAAAATACTTTGAAATGAATGAAAATGAAAATATAACATATCAAAGTTTGTTAAAGCAGGATTGAGAGCCAAATTAATAAACTAAGTGCATACATTAGAAAACAAAAAGTCTCAAATCAACAATCTAAGAGCCTGAAAACAGAAGAGAAGAGCAAAATAAACCTAAAGAAAACAGGAAGAAAAATATCATAAAGATAAGAGCAGAAATAAATTAAATTGGAAACAGAAATCAATAGAAAAAGAAAGAAAAATTGTTTTCTTGTACTATAAAATTGGTAAACTTCTAGCAATACTGACAAAGAAAAATAAAGAAAACACTATTTCTAGTATCAGAAATGAAATGGGATTAAACTATAGACTCTGCAGACATCCAGATATCAAAAAGAATGTCTAAGGGAAATAAGGGAATACAATAAAGAATTCTATGTGCATAAATTTTGCAACTTAGATGAAATAAACCAATTCCCTTAAAAATACCACCTACCACAACATACCCAATATGAAAGAGACCACTTCAATAACCCTATAACTATTGAGGAAATTGAATTCATAATCCAAATATTTATTTAAAAAAAAAAAAATATCCAGGCCCAGATGTTTTCACCAGAAAATTCTACCAAATGTTTAAGGAAGATTCTACACAATCTCTTTCTGAACCTAGAAGAGATAATAATACTTCCCAATTTATCTTAGGAAGTTAGCATTACCCTTTTATCAATACCTAAGAATATAACAAAAAAAGAAAAGTTCAGACCAATATCCCTCATGGATTTAGTTACCAAAACCTTTAACATAACATTAGCAAATGGAATGTAGCAAAATATAAAAAGAATTATATATTATAACCAAGTGGAGTTTATACCAGGGATGCAAGGCTGACTCAATATGTGAAAACTAATCAATGTAATCTACCATGTAAACAAACTAAAGACAAAAAAAGTCATAATGATCATAACCAATGAAGAAAAATTATTTGACAAAATTCACTACTAATTTATAATAAAAACTAAAACACAGAAGTAGAAGGGAAGTACATTTCCCAAGGAGAGAGGAAAGGCATGTACAACAAGCATTATCCTTAATGGTGCAAGACTGACTGCTCTCCTCCTAAGATGAAGAACAATGTAAGAATGTCTGCTCTCACCACACTTCTTCACTGTAGTACTGGAAGTTCTAACCATTATATTAAGTCAAGAAAATAAAATAAAAGGTGTACAGATTTGAAAGAAAGAAATAAAATTGTTCTTGTTTGCAGACGACATGATTTCTATACAGAGAATTCCAAGGAATCTGTTAAACATTAAAAAATATCCTGAAATTAATGAGTTCAGGAAGATCGCAGGATACAAAATAATCATACAAAACTCCATTGCTTGTATACATATAGCAATGAACACATGGAAAATGAAATTTAAAATATAATACCACTCACAGTCACTAAAAATAATAAATACTTAGATGTAAATCTAACTAAACATGTACAGGAAAACTACTAAATGCTGATGAAATAACTCAAAAAATATCTAAATAAATAGAAAGACACAATGTATTCATGGACTGAAAGACTGAGTATCATAAAGATGTTCATTTTCCCAAAACTGACATGCAGGTATAAGGCAATTCCTCTCAAAATCTCAGCAATATTTTTTTGTAAATATAGATATTATCATAAAATGTATATGGAAAGGCCAAGGATCTAGAATAGCTAAAACAATTTTGAAAAAGGAGATTAAAATGAGAGAAATCCATTTACCAGACTTCAAAGTTTTATTACACAGCTACAGTAATCATGACTGTGAGGTATTGTCAGAGGGACAGACATATAGATCAATGGAGCAAAATAGAAAACCTAGAAATAGACCCACCCAGATATATTCAACTGATTGTTGACAAAGATACAAAAACAGTTCAATTGAAGAAATATATCCTTTTCAATAAATGGTGCTGGAGCAATCAGACATCTAGAAGAAGAAAAAATTTAACCTAAGTTTCACTCTATATATAAAAATTAATTCAAACGGATCACAGGTTTAAATGAAAAAAAGTACAACTATAAAACTTTTAGTAAAAACGAATAAGAAAATGTTCAGGATCTAGGCTAAGCAAAAAGTTCTTAAATCTAACACCAAATGCAAAAACTATTTTTTAAAAGTTGATAACTTGAATTTCATCAAAATGAAAAACATTTGCTCTGTAAAAGACACTGGCAAGAGAATGAACGGAAGAGAAAATATGTGCAAACTACATATCTAAGAAAAGGCTACTATATAAAATATATAAAGAACGTTCAAAACCTCCAATTAGAAAACAGGCAAAATACAAGATGAGGTATTTCACCAAAGGGATATACAGCCAACAAACACATGACAAGAAATTCAACATCTACTCTAAGAGAAATGCAAACTAAAATCACAATGAAATGTCACTACATACCTCAGAATGCTAAAACTAAAAGTTAGTGATTGCAAAAGAACTGGATCACTTACACATTGCTGGTGAGAATGTAAAGCAAAACGAGTACTCTGGAAAAGTCTGGTAGTTTGTTTTTTAAAACTAAATTTGCGACTACCATATTACCTAGCAATTGCACTCCTAAGCATTCATCCCAGCGAAATAAAGACATGTTCACACAAAAACCTTATGCTACTGTTTATAAAGGTTTTGTTCATAATAGCTAAAAATTGGAAACATTCCAGATGCCCTTCAATGGGTAAATGTTTTTCTAAATGATGGCATATCCATGCTGTGGAATACTTCTCAGCAATAAAAAGAAACAAAACATTATTCCATTGAGAGATCCTTATGGGATGGGAAAGTTCTGTATCTTGACTGTATCAGTGTTGATATCCTTGTTGTCATATTGTACTAAAGTTTTGCAAGATGTTACCATTGGGGGTAACTGGGGAAGGATACAGAGGATCTCTCTGTATTACTTCTTATAGCTGCATGGGAATATAAATTTTTAATCTCAAAATTTAGAAAATTTTTTAAATCCCTATTATACACTTAAAAATTTATTGTGAGGGTAGATTTTATGTTAAGTATACTCATATTTTTACCACAATAAAATTTAGAAGACAGAAAGAAGAATGAAAGAGAGAGGGGGAGAAAGAAGGGATGGAAGGAAGAAGGAAGGAAGAAAAAAACTCCCTATAATGCTTATTTTATTTTATTTCTTTGGTTTTATTGTTGAGATGGAGTCTCACTCTGTTGCCCAAGATGGAGTGCAGTAGCACAATCTCAGCTCACTGCCCGCTTCACTTCCTGGGTTCAAGCAATACTCCTGCCTCAGCCTCCCAAGTATCTGGGATTACAGGCACGTGCCACCACATCTGGCTAATTTTTGTATTTTTAGTAGAGACAGCGTTTTGCCATGTTAGCCAGGCTGGTCTTGAATTCCTGGCCTCATGTGATCCACCCAACTTGGCCTCCCAAAGTGATGGGATTATAGAAGTGAGCCACTGAGCCCAATTTACATTGCTTTTGAATAGTGCAGATCTACAGCTCCAACCCCAAGGGTCTCACTCATGCATCTAAAATAGGATTCAAAATCTGCATGTTTAACACCCCCATCCTCATGATTCTGATACAATATCCATAGACTTCAGCGAGAGGACAGTGGGACATGAAGTCACACTCACTGTCAGTGGAATGTGCCTCTAATCAAATTGCTTTCTATAAGTCAGCTCGGCTCCTGCTATTCAAAAGAAAGCCAAAGCACTAGGAATCAGAATTTCTGTGTCCAGGCTCTATTCTGTCACCAATCATCTGCTTTCCAATTTCCACACCATATGACAAAGGGCCTCCTCCACAGAGAACTGCCCTTAGTGTAAGACTTTGGCTAAAGGGAATTATATCTTGTAGACATTTCTTTAGCAATGCATTGGGGATCATCCACACTAACTGGGTCATAAAAATGTAAAAAGTAAGCTACGGTCTTCTTTGTGAATAAAAGGTATTTACTTGCAAATGCTGTCTAGAAAACATAACTGAAAACTATGTTGCCACTACTCACATTTCAATGAATTTTCACTTGTTCCTAAAAAGAAAAATTAAAATTACATCTTTCACAAAGTGAATTTTGCTTTCCGACATAGGTAATGACAAGAGAGAATATATTCTAATCTTTTAAAGCACTCAGGTGTAATTAGAGGCAGGCTACTTTATGAAACTTAATTTCATGCTGACCTAGAACAAGGTCTCTATAAGGCAAAAGAGAAGAGACTAAAAGGAAAAAAATGGAGGTTGTCTTTGGATTTGAAAAAACATTTGGTAGCAAGAAATAACCTAAGCTGTTTGCCTTTTTTTTGCTTTGGGTTTTATTTTGACTGGAATATCTAAGGTAAAAACACAATTTTAGATCAAATATGATGGGTAATATAGTAGACTGCTGAATAGTTCCAGAAATCAAATTCCTTCCTTCCCACGCCTGAAAATACAGTCTGATTACCAGTACTAATCAATAGGATATATACTGATCAAGGAAAGAGAAATGTATTGGGTTAAATAATAAATATATAAAATGTAGTTAGCTAGAGATATTTTTTAAGTTACAATTAAAGACAATGCATATTTGGAAACAGTTTATATACTTCTTTTTAAAAATTATAATATATCAGGAAAATTAGATATGCATAATTGAGTTTCAAGAACATTTCTTGGTCAATAACACACGTCAAGAGAATTACTCATGGTAAAAGGAAGTGAGGGTGTTCAGCTTGGGTGTACTTGTAGTAACAAGTAGAAAGGAAGCACTAGAAATAAGCTAATACAAAGGACAGCCACCAAGACTACATAAGGAAAGATTTTCATTGTAGGTCAGAAATTTTTTAAAAGGATGGGTTGTAACAGTGAATTTTGATGATTTGGGGGGCATAATGCCTGCCTCCCACTGGCTAGGCTGTAAAAAGTATTAAAAAACAAAAGTGAGTCAAAATGGCCTTGTCTATACTGTCTGGCACATCTCCTACCTGGAGATGGCACAGCCAACTCTTCTGGTAGTTTTCACGAGTTAAGTTGGGTAGCATTGTTCCTTGTTACCATCAGAGACTTTATCCGGATGAGCAAAGAAAGGATGGACAGCATACCATAAGACTCTCCAACTTTGTTCATGTCAAAGAACACAGAGACTACCTCACACTCATTAGGACAGCTACTATCAAAAAAAAAAAAAAACAAAAACAAAAACAAAAAAAACAGAAAATAACAAGTGTTGACAAGGATGTGGGGAAATTTGAACTCTTGTGAACTACCGGAGGAAATGTAAAATGGTGGAAAAAACATAATGATAGTTTCTCAAAAAAATTTAAATGGAATTATAAGACCTATCAATTCTACTTCTGGGTATGTAACCAAAACAAATGAAAATAGTGTCTCAAAAAAACATTTTAACCTATATACATAAAAGCATTATTCATAATAGCCAAAAGGTGAAAGCCAATAAAGTGTCCACTGGCAGACAATGGATAAATATGTGGTATGTATATACAATGGAACATTATTCAGCCTTTAAAGGAAGGAAATTCTGACATAAGCTACAAGGTGAATGAACCTTAAGGACACTGTGCTAAGCAAAATCAACCAGTCACAAAAGATAAATGTTGTATTACTCCACTTATATGAAATACTTAGAATAGTCAAACTCATAGATATAAAAAGTAAAATGGTGGTTTCCAGGGGCTTGGGTACGGGGAGAATCAGGAGATTTTAATGGATATAGTCTGAGTTTTACAAAATGAAAAGAGTTCCAGAAATGGGTTATACAACTATGTGAATGTACTGAATGCTACTGAACTGTATACTTAAAAATGGATAAGATGGTAAATTTTATGTTATGTGTATCTTACCATAATTTTTTAAAATAAAAGAACATAGACTTACACTGCTGTTTCCTCAGCTTTGGGAGTCCCCAGTGGCTCCAACACAACCTCTGCTGCCCTTCGAGCTGAAGGTATTAGGAGATCTGTAGGGAAGAGACTGGGACACCCCAGAAACAGGAAATGGTATGGGACAGACAGGATCAAAAGTCATCCCTCCACTCACCTAAAATAAATGCATATTTGGCTGCTTCCTCTACTCTGTGTTTATCTTAAGTAAACACGCAGATTCACTGAATGAGACAAATGAATAATTGACTACTACTCTAGTAGAGTAATAGTAAATTTTACATGTAAAATGAAGATTTAGTCAATTTTACATGTAAAATGTAGATTCAGTGAACCCAGATCAAAGCCTTAAAAGAATGCAACTGCTTGCCCTTTTTATCTACTCTGTCACTTTTTTTTCTTACCTCTTTCCCCTACAGCCCACTCTTTCCTCTTTAAATACTGAAGTCCCCAAGCCCTCTTTGGAAAAAGCATAAATCACAGATGTTCCTGTGGTTTGTTTCTTTTTCCTGGGCACATCCTCAACCTTAGCAAAATAAACCTCTAAATTGATTGGGGGAAAAAAGAACATACAGAAAACGTAATATTTTTACAAGAGTCAGAAGTAAGCCTAAAGAGACTGAGGGACCTCTATCTGGCCCTTCACTAAAAAGTCATTACCATTTCCATAAACAAGTATAAGAAAAATAAAATGCGAAGAGCTAGGGAAGATGTTAAATGTAGAATTTTTATAAAACTTCCTCTTAAAATCTTTCAACATTTTTTTAATGAAGCCATTTAGCCTTAAAAAAGTGATAGAAAAAAAGTTGTATGCATAGTTAGAGTTAAGATGATTGTATTAAATTCCTGTTCAAGACATTTTAAGGATGATCTCCATAAATTCTTGATGGACACCATCAATGAGAAACTGTTCTTACGAGGAAGTGATTAAAAAAAGAAAGAAAACCTTTTTATGCCACCATTCAACAATTTACAACAGTTGAAATTATATTTAAGGAATTAAGAGCTCTTCCATTGACAAATATAACTATTCAATTTCTTGTAATAACATGAAGACACTTTAAATGCAATTGAACTTTTTGTGTCAAGTATTTCAAAATAAAGAGGAAGCCTTAATTTTTAGAATACATATATTAGTAGAACAAAACCCTGCAGCTAGACTGGACATAAGTAAAAGGGCCCATCCATGGGTGGACAGAAGTATCTGACATTTGAGAAAAAAGAGCCTCCTGATTTCTATCTGGAGGTGCAGTCACAGGAACCTCCATCTAGTCTGCCAATCCCACCACTATCCCCACTGGCATCAACTTAACCTATATCCTTGGCCAGTGCTCTTAAGACATCTAGAACATGAGATCCTTCAGTGGCACCCAGACTTCTTATGCATAATGAGCAGCAGGATGCCCTGCAGCAGGCTGCTGGAGGAGATGAGGAGGTAGGCATGCCCCGTTCAGAAGTTATGCTTGTTAAGTACCAGAAGTCCTTCACCACCCTCAGCTCACATGGGGACTGTGCTACCAGACA
This sequence comes from Cheracebus regulus, assembly GCA_963574635.1. Taxonomy (NCBI): domain Eukaryota; kingdom Metazoa; phylum Chordata; class Mammalia; order Primates; family Pitheciidae; genus Cheracebus; species Cheracebus regulus. The sequence goes on along the minus strand of CAUYQU010040941.1, from coordinate 1,211 downwards.
CTGCTCCTGGCCACCCTCTACAAGAAGCCTCAGATAAGACTGCTCCCTCCAGAGACAGCTGCTGGGAGTTCCAGTCACCCCAGCCTTCCTAAGGGCTTAGGGGACCATTTTCTTAGCATGCCATGGCAAACCCTATAAGAAGCTCGAGGAAAGGAAGAAAACACAATCATTTTAAGTAAGTATGGCACATAAGTTCATTCTTCCAGTAGATATTCAGATGTGCTACCATTCATTGCTTACAGAAGAGCTTTTCAGTGTCTCACCTTTCCTATCTGAAATGTGACATGACACCAGACTTACATGACCCTTAGTTGCATGTTGTGAATATCAAATAAGCTTCTGACCTGAATAAGAAACACAGAAAGATCACCAAATAAAACTGTCATAACACTGCTGTCACTCACTCACTCATTCATTCAAGTAACACTTACTAAGCACCTCTTATGTGCCAGGAAATATTTTAGACACTGAGAATAAAGTAATGAACAAAATAGTCAAAATGTCTTCCTTCATCCAGCTTACTTTCCACTGGGGAGAGGAATACATTTTTTAAATATTAATAAAGAAAGAAATTATATAGCATTAAAGTACCTGCTACAGAGGAAAAAATAAAACAGAGGGATAGAGAATGCTGAAGTGAAGAAAGTTGGGGAAGTTTGTGATTTTAAATACAATGGTCAGAAAAGATCTTGCTGGAGAGAGATCCAAGATGGCCGATTAGCAACAGCTCCGGAATGTAGCTCCCAGTGAAAGCGCAGAGAACGAGTGGACGCCGCACTTTCCGACGAATTTTTGTTGCCCACAGACCGGGAGATTCCTGGCAGAGGAGCCACACGGGTCGCCAGCGCGATTCGTTTGGCCGGCGCGGCTGTTTTGCCGGTGCCCCAGCGCGGCGCTTCCTGGTGCGGAGTGTACGGGACGGACGGGCTCGGCTGGTCCCATCCCCACAAGGAAAACAGCAATTGGAAGCGCTGCAGACTGAGAGTTTCACAGCAAGCACAGCGAACCCGGGAAGGTCCGGCTCTGTGGGGAAGGGGCGTCCGCGAAAGGAAAACTAAGAAACAGAAAAACTTCATCACCGGGCAGAGAGAGATCCAAGATGGCCGCGTAGCAGCAGCTCGGGATTGTAGCTCCCAGTGAAAGCGCAGAGAGCGAGTGGATGCCGAAATTGCAGACGAATTTTTGATGCCCATAGACTGGGAGATTCCCGG